>ML251537.1:1480-40134 GCA_005239495.1 Nicotiana undulata | reverse complement strand
GGGGGGGGGGGGGGGGGGGGAGGGGTTAGGAATCCAAAAGAAAAGGTTAGGGGATTATGCACAAGTTTAGTCTGTTAAGCACATTGATGGGTGAAGTAAGCACGAGGTCAACCACTAAAGTATATGCTCTTTCCTCTCTTCGTGCTACTCCACTTTCTTACATTTATTTTCCCACTTCAATTTTTCTATTTAATGCATACGTGTGTTCTTCTGTTTGTTTTCCCTTTCTTAAAAATATCCTATCCCATTTTTAACACCCCCCCCCCCCCTGCAGCTGTTGTTGACCACTATTTCAAATTCGATCATTCTTTATTAACTTGGTTGGGTTCCATAAATAACCAACGAAAGCAACGTAATTTTTTTCGACCAAATTGAAGATAAAAAAAAAGTTTTAAGTATATCTACATGTACATATGTCCAGCTTAAAAATGATATGGTGATTATTAGTATTCGGACATTTGAATGAAGTTGAAATAATACAATATACTAATATAACTCAATGTTTTAAAAGGAGTAGACGTAAGACGATACGTTTTACATATGCCTCAGCGAGGCGTAAGCCCCGAGGCATCCCCACAAAAAAGTTAGCCAAAACAATCTATTATAAACTACTTACAAATACAACTTGAGTCTAAAAGAATAAAGTTTTCTATATTGAGGAATAAAAATGATGACTAATTAACCTGCAATATGAACTTTGAACGTGCTGTTACGAAGGAGAATGAAGTTCTCTTTGTATTTGTAAAAAATAAAATAAAATATTTATTGCTTTTGGGAGATATTAGCAGACTAGCGGACTAGATAAAGAATTGGGATAGACCATAACGAGGGCTTCAATCAATAAAATTTTAAATTTAATACATCCGAGTTCCTTTTTAAACCTTTTGAGTAATTACCAACCCGCTTTTTGAGAACTTGGGTATTATATAAATGACTTATTCAACAAATTTTGTTTTAATTTGTAAAACTAAAAAAACGCGCCTCAAACACCCGCGTGTACGCCCCGAACGCTTTGAATTGCCGGGCATACGTCTCTTGAGACTTTCGCCCCACACCATCATCTCGAGACGTTTTTGGTGCGCGTCACCCGGATCTCATCCCGAAAACGCCTTTTAAAACGGCGATATAACTAATATGAAATTAAGGCATATAATTGATTGATTTGAGGCACATGTGAAAGAACAATAAATTTGTTAGATGCTGTTCAATTGGTAAATGACGTTAAAATCTTGAGTTTGAAACAAATTCGTTGGAAGACACTAGTGATATATAATACTAATATTTAGGTAGATAATTTTAAAAGTCGAGTTGTGGGGAGGTTTTTTTTAAAAAAGAAAATATTTTGGAAACAAATGTGTACTTGTTACTTCGGCCTGCCTTCTGATCGGATCATATAATTTAAAATAATCAGATCAGATTGATGGACAATTCATTTTTTTAAAAGTTTGTGTCTGCAATAAATATTTTTTTTCCTCTTTCTAAAAATAAATTTCTTTGTCCACTATTGAAGACATGAATTCCTAATGAATTATTATTTACTTAAATTTCTTGTCATACTTGCGTGTGATTGTCTGGTGATGGATCATGTGAACGAGTAAGATGTTGTTCTTTTGTTTTAAGAAAAAGAAATATAACAAACACTTTCTCGGAAAATGTTGGCATCGGCTTGAAATTTTGCTATACAAACAAAAGCAGAAACCTAATTTTTGACTTGAGTGATATACTTATTTGAATGAATACCTCTACCCCCCCACCCCTGGTGAGAGGAGGGGGTGGGGTTATTCTCTCATATTTTAGTCACATGAATTAGTTTGACAAGCAAAAGGCTCTAACCAAGATGTTACCAAACATCACATGATAAAGAAAAGACTCAGAAGACAAAAGGCCAACTCATAAGTTAAGCATCACTATTGTGTGCATGTGTTTTTGTTTTTGTTTCTTTATATGTTTTTATTTATCTATTTAAGTACTATTTATTTAGTTTCCCCTAATGATTTCCTGTGACTTCAGAAAACATGTTTACGTCCGAATACATGAATCCCTTTGGTGTCTTAAAATGATTAGTTGTGCAAAGAAAGTGGCCTATTATGTCAACAAGTTATTGCTCTACAAGGCCTATTAGTATGCTCGACCTAACACTTTTTAAGTTTACTACTACTTTTTTTACTTAGGAAGATGAGCTTGCGTAATGGTAAAGTTGTTGTCATGTGATCAAGAAGTCACGGATTTAAGCAGTAGAAATAATCACTTGCAAAAATGCAGAGTAAGATTGCGTAAATAGACTCTTGTGGTCAGTGGCGAAGCCAGAAATTTCCTCAACGGTGTTCAAATTTGAAAGAAGTAAAAAAAAATTCTCGACAAAGAATGTTCCATATATATAGTGTACCTCTAAAACATGATATTTTACTTATATATACAGTGTAATTTCTCGACAGTTGACCGCCCTTATCAATGTGTAGCTTCGCCACTTCTTGTGGTTCGATCCTTTCGAACCCGCATATAACGAAGCTTAGTGCGCCACCTGGCCTTTTTACTTTTTTAACTTGACTCGTGACTGGGACATTGTTAACGTAATATCTGTACTTAATCTAGAGCCAGTTCCAGCCGCAGGAATTAGAAAGACTCACCTGTTTCGTCAAACTTTTAAAATTAAATTCTTTTGAAAAAAATATTTTTTTTTTCAAAAATACTTTTTCAAAAAAGTATATTTAAGCAACAATTACTTAAAAGAACCAAAATGCTTTTTTGGCGAGAAACAGTTTTTGATTGCTTTCAAAAATTATTTTTAAAGCACTTTTGAGCAACAACTGAAAGGGAGTGTTGGCGTAACTGGTAACGTTGTTGTCATGTGACTAGAAGGTCACGGGTTCAAGCCTTGGAAAAAGTTTATAGCAGAAATTCAGGGTAAGGTTGCGTACAATAGACCCTTGTGGTCCAGCCCTTCCTTGAACCCGCATATATAGCGGTAGCTTAATGTATCGGGATGCTCTTTTACTTTGAGCAACAATTAGTATTTGACCGAACTTTTAAAAAGTACTTTTAAATATATTGTTCTCAAAAACGATTTTGAAAAAAAACTACATTTTTCTATTTCTTAGAAACTACTTTTGCTTCTGCTCAAAAATACTTTTTGTCCTTCAAACAAGACGTCGGCAAACATTTCAACTTTGGGATAAGAAAGCAATTTCCTTTTTTTATTTTGACAGCAAATATTTGAGAGGGGAATTCTACCACACTTTCCAAGGTGTGCAAGTAAGGAACTTTAAGATGACAAGTCTCAAATAGAACCTTGAAATTTTGGCTAATAGATATTACCAAAGTTAAATCAACTGAATTGACACAGAACGGTACCATGTTATGTATAGTATAATCAGTCCATAAAGATAAGTGCCACTGATATGTCAAAGAAAAAACCTCATGTCACACCACCCTTTGTTCATATTATGTTGATTCATGACTACTTAGCTAACTCATTGCAGGTCCAATCAAATAGTATTTTATTCTGGTCTAGCTATATTCTTAGGTACCAACTATACCTCCAAATTCATGTAAGGCCCGGAATTTCATGCCCCTCCTTTATGACATCTGTGAGAGAAATCATGAATTCCTCTAGTTAATGGGTTGCAATTTGTAACTTTTGGTGGGGTAGCTAGGAGGACCTCGTGTAGGGAGGCAGATCTAACATTTCAAGAGGATGGTTACGCTACTGTTAAAAGCTAAATCTAGAATTTATATTTGACATGTTTAACTTTAGTTTCTTACCGTTAATCTACTATACTTTTGAAATTATAAGTTAAAATTATATATTCTTTTTCAAATTTTAGCAATTTTCACATATATATGTTTATATTCCGTATCGAAAACAAGACCGTTTAAGTGAGAATTGAACTGCCAATTTCACTTGAAGAGGTACACCCAATAATAATTGCATCGTAAGAGGTCGTTTGATATGAGGTATAAGAAGGTATAGTGCTGACATAAAAATTTAATACCACCTTAATACTTTGTTTGGTTAGCAAACCTAATATAAGTTATCCCCGCACTAAAATCAGTACCGGTATAACTTATACCTTGTAGAACGCGGGGTAATTAGTGCCAGGATTACTTATACCTTCTTCTTAAAAATTATGCAGTTGTCATTTTTAATACAACATACCAAACAGTGGATCAAAAACAATACCAGGATAACTAATCCCTGCATAACTTATCCCGGCATAAACCACATTCAAACCAAACGACCCATATCCCTCATGTGAACCCATATAACATTGTTTACATGTTTCACCAAGATGAGTATGAGTTTATGTGAACCCATATCCCTCAATTTGAATAAGCCTCTGGGTGTAGGTTTCCTCAAATGCAGATTTATGGGTTCAACTGATAATTAATTGCTTTCCACTATTTTCTAATGTTTGTTTTTAATCTTTATCGAGTAGTCATTTTCATTCAGCTTGTTCACTACTCTACGAATGGTTTAAGATTCAGTGATGTTGAAATAACGTTGGTCAATGCAAGGGATGGTGTCCTTGAACATCAGTCCAATTCTCTTTCCTATAAAGAAAAAGATGAAAAAGTTTAATCCAACAGCTTCACCCACTACTGAAATGATAAACACAAAGCACAGCCTCTAAAAATTCACTGATGATATAAAGCTTTGAGCAAGATGATGCATTGATTTTGAGTGAGAACAGGAGGGAATCTGCTCATCATTTCAACTTTAGAACTCAAAAAGAAAGTAAAGAGAAACTCCTCCCTCCCCCAAACCTTCCTTTTATTACTTGTCATTTTCTGATGGATAATGTATGGTGCAGAGTCAGAGGCGCTACCAGAATTTAAGGTCTATGGGTTCGGGAATTTAATCCGCTTAAGTTATTGAGTTCTAAATTAATAATTTGTACACATTCAACACAAGATTTAGACTAAGGTTATTGAATTCGGCCGAATGCTAGCTCTGCCTCTGGGTGCAGTGGTTTTGAATTTCAATTCTAATACAAGAAAACACCCTGAAAGATCTTCAGATATCTCTTTTTTCCTTTTTACTTGAAGAGTTTAAAAACTCCTAGTGATTGAAAATGAAAAACCTATCCTCTAGAAAGAAAGTGGTCTGGTCACTCTCCATCAGGATGGCCTTTCAGAGAAAGGAAAGAAAAGCATCAAAGTTTTGAAGTTCAAGTGGTCAAAAAAGCATTGAAAAGAAAATTCCTCAAGTATTTTCATTGTGGTCCCAGTTTGGCCAGGATCAGCCTAAAAAACTTTTAAGTTTCAACTGACTGCAATTTTTACAAATATATAACAGTAATCAACAAGAATCTATAAAAGAAACACACCCAGAATTCTTAGGCTAGGTTCTACCTAGTTGAAATGATGTTAAGCATAGCCAGAATCTTAGATCAAAATATATGCAAGGCTTTGCTTTCAAGTTTTCTATGTGTACCATATTCTTGAATAAAAATGTCTAATCATCAAGTCAAACTTTAGTTAGTGCAAATCTCTAGAAACTAGAGTTGGAGTCATTACTTAGAAATGGAACAAACTTGTCATATCCCTCCTTAGCCATTCATCTGCTCAAACCAACCAAAGATGAAATGATTTAAGTACAACACAAGCAAACATAATAGCAAGTCTATAGCATCCACATGGGGCAATAACTAAAAGAATGAGAAAATTCATCATATTACAACCCCCTAAACATGTCCAAGCAACATTATTCAAATCTTCATTTTGCTTTTCGACTTGGTCTATAAAAACATGATAAGCATGAGAACTATCATTCAGGTTGGTTAAACTAAGCATCAGAGTTAATGACAACAGGCTGATGTTGGAGACTACATAATCAGGTTACTTACAATGAGAAATAGTCATGAAGCATTTGAATATTTTCTTGACAAACTGTCTGCATATTTAGAGACTTACATGACTTGAATTTCAAACGAGCAAAAAAAAAAAAAAATGTTTACCCTGGGCATTCCAGGTCGTCTTCTCTCCGCTGGAGATGTCTAGTGTCTTCCACATACAAGATGATGAGATACTATGTAACATGAGGAAAGATTGCCTGCATCTCCCCGCTTCAAATACAT
The DNA here is from genome assembly GCA_005239495.1 of Nicotiana undulata. NCBI lineage: Eukaryota > Viridiplantae > Streptophyta > Magnoliopsida > Solanales > Solanaceae > Nicotiana > Nicotiana undulata. The sequence goes on along the minus strand of ML251537.1, from coordinate 34,057 downwards.
GAGACAACATAGATCTTGATCGCCACTATGTTGAATTTAGCATCTATATTCTTGTTCTTTTGTTGTACACGAGATTTCACCCATGACATGGAGATGCAAGTAAAGCTTTAGGATGATTCTGTTGTTTCAATCACCATACACAAATTAACAAATAGATAAATAAACAAAAGAGTGCAAAATCACCATTCTTTGAGCATGCACAATTTCCGGAACATCGATTTTAGGTAACAGTTGACATATATTCACAAAGGTTGTCGCAGGCTTTTGTGAATTTAGGAGAAGATGCTCTGCCACAATCAGTATTAATGAACTTCTATCCTTAAGTACATACGCCAATGTAGACACATAATTATACCTATGTATGTTCAATAAGCACACATGAGATTTTGAAAAACAACACAACTTTACCAATCACCATAATGTACATGTCTTTACAAATAGTAGAAGTCCAAGTAATAAAAGAAAAGGATAGTCGACATTACATATTCATTACCGAATGCCGACAATACTAGTCAGGAAGTTAATTGATTCATTCTCCCACTTGCAATGTGGCAGTCTCCTCAAGAAATGACAAAATATATGGAACGTGTGGAATTTAATAGGACAGGCACCCAATCAGTAGGCACACATAGAAACCAAATCTTCAACAAGGCTGAGAGTTCCACTTTGTGGGATTCTTAACTATAGCAATGATTTCAAAATTTCATGATGCTTTTTCAGAAAGAAAGAACTGTATAAAGCCAGTGGTAGATGTTCATAAATTAATTAAACTAGTTTCCAAAGCTAAGATGTTCAAGTGGATGTTCATACATAGAACATAAACAAATAAAACTAGGTTTCCAAAGCTGAGATGTCAATGAGATGACCTGAAATAATCCAACAATGAATGGATCATCTTAGCAACCAACTTAATTTGGATCCTCTCCTAAATAATTTAACGTAAAAGAATTTAATGAATATATTGCTCAACTTAATCACCTTTGTTTGATCGATGTCCCGGTGCATTTAGGGTCTGAGTCAGGCGAAAGATAAGAAATTCCAGATATGAGTGACTTTTTTCTTTGACTATTTTTCAGATTTTGCACATTTATGTAAAGCTTATGCTTAGTGAATTCAGGTTGATACCCTACTTCGCCTTTGTTTCTCCAAGATTTTCATTTGTTAAAAAAAAACTGTTTGATTCAACAAACAATGCCTATGCACCTAAAACCGAACTTTTCACAAATATTAAGAAAATGATAAGCATGAGAAAGGAATGTACATGATATTCGAAATGCAGTATAACTTTTTCTAAACTTAATCACCTAATTTGTTAAAGAGAAACATGAAATATATATTAATCCCGCTTCGGCAATTACCTTTGATTAAATTGAAAGAAAAAACTTAACTCAAATTAGCCTTTGTCAGGAAGACTGTTTAACAACACCATGGCAGGTGTGGCAAATAATTAGAGTGCGGTGTACTGTTGCTGCACCATACAAACAATATGGAGGTGAAACTTGAGTAATAAGATCAGCCAAGTGCAATAACCCAGGGAAAATTGAAGTTAGGCAATAACTTGAGGAACTTATCAACACCAACAAATCGTACCAGCTCAACATAATGTTGTAGTTAAAAATTATTTCTAGTTCCCTTTCTAACTGGATTCATAACATAAAGAGTAAATATGAAACCACAAACCTCGTAGGAAGAATTCCGGAGCCAAGTGAAAACCGTCTGTTGGCCATACTTTTAGTAATGCGTGTCTGGCGCAATTGATCTTCAAGTTCATACACCATTCTCAACAATTCTGTTTTGTCTGGTTCTGAATTTGAGGGAATTCTGATGGATGAAGACTAGAATTGTGGGCCAGATTATTCCGATAATTTGAAGGGTTTCCATGCTTATGTCCTGTGTGAGAACCGGTTGAAATAAACGGAAATGCTGTGGTTTGATCATCCTTGTCCAATATCATCCTACTTCCGGAGGCGTGACCACGTTTCCTAGACAGATGCCATTTGTCATGACTCCAGTTGCTGCCTTCTGTAGCATGATGTCTCCTTCCTGGTAATGTGGAAAAGTTCATCGCATTCTGCATCTTTGACTCGCTGCTCATTGTGTTGTTTACTCGGCATCTATCATCCAAATGAAACTCACTAGAGCTAAACTTTCTTTCAGGTTGCTGATGGAACTGATTAGGTAAATGATCATCCCCATCACATGAAGATGCACTGCCATCGTAAGCATAGTAACTTCTGTGTGTTGGAGATTTGATCATATTTCTGAGATTAAAAGGAGGCTCAGAATTTTCTAACGTATCCATAGAGCTAATACGATCAAAACCTGAGGGAATCTCTTTTAGAAATTGCTCTAACTGCTCATGATCAATAGACATCAAAGTTTCTGATATGATGCTTTCATTCGAAAGACTTTGGTACATATCAGAGCCTACAGATAACTGCTTCTCGATGTCATTACGGGCTAACTCAGCAGATAAAGAGGCTTCGTTGGCATATCTTACATTTTCTGAAGGTTCTGCATAGTGACCTTGGAAATCATTTTGACTCCTTCCAGTCCTTTGTTCCACAAGAGATTTGCTTTCAGTTCCATCTTCAAGAGATACTTCACTGCTGTGATTGATACATTCGAAGTAAGTAGAACTCAGGGAGTTAAGCCTCTTTTGGTTAACTCCACTTTCATTTTGATCATTTACAGCCTAGTGATCCACAAGGAAGTTGTCTTCTTCCAGTTCCAGTTGTTCCGTCACTTCAAGGGCTAAACCTTCGGCATCTTGTTTGGTTTCAGGTATTGGAGATCCAGTGTCTTTATCCTGCTCCAGTTGCTCCCTATCTTCAACGGCTGAATCTTCTGCATCTTCTCTGACACCAACGACTGAACTTCCCGGTTCATGACAAGTAAGTTGATCTGAGCTAGAAAGTCTATTGGAGAAATTTTCTCCTCCTGAGAACTCCTTTTGATGTTCATATCGTTTTGTCTTTTCGTCCAAAGCACAACTGTATTCATCTCTTTTATGTTCGCCAGATTTGGATAAAGGATCTCCATTCTCAAGACAGGTAAGCCCAGAAGAGCTCGGAAGCTCATCGGTGAAATTTATCTGTCGAGGTAGATCCTTGTTACAGTCTTCAGCACCCCCTTGATCGGATTGCTTCCAGGATTTAGAATTATATTTGTTGCTTGAAGATCCTACACTTTAAGCACAAGCTCTTCATACATATACCTACAGATCATAACATATATACACATATTATAGGCATGTACTAGTTATTGCTTATACAGGAAAGACGACAATGTGCAGACTCAGATTCATGACCAACTACCAAAAAATTAAGCAAGAAGGAAAAAGAAAAGACCTCAGCATCACAAGAATATAATATTGGAAGTTCGATGGAGTATTAGCATAATGCTTTGAACTGTGGGCCTGAGTGTAGAGCCAGTTGTATCATGTGAATAGAACAAAGGGAGAGAGAGGTACAATCATACTGGAGGAGTTGTCCATTCAGGCACCAGGGTTGGACCAACAGCTGAACTTGGTTGATTTTTGCAATCTACAAAAACAATGGATACTTTAGAAAGTAAAATATAGGTATAGAAGAGTTTTTTTCCTAGACCAAATAGGCCCAGATTACCAGCCACTTCGATTGTAAAAGCTGAAAATCAGATAGTTTAGCATTTGTCACGGTGTTGGTTAACAATTTCGAACAAATCGAGTAAATGTAGACACACAAATTTGCCTATCAAGCACAATAGGAGCCAAAACATTTCCCGCTGTCGGTTCAGAATAACATGCATCACCTGGATAATTTAAACACATGGATAGATTAAGGACAAAGAACAAATGCTCAGAATTATAGTTCAATATAGTCGACTCAATAGATTGGATTGCTGGATGTGGTGCTGTATTAACTGTAACAAAAATTAACTGATGGAAGCCTTGTCTGTAGGAACTTAGTGCAGCAGAAACTGTTGAAATTGAAACTGGAATATTAGAATCATATCCACAAAACGAGAACATGGATATACAAGAAAACATGCACACACTTTATCAACTGCCAATTACGTAAGTTGTCACAACTTTAGGGTATATTGATTTGGCAAGGAATTCTGTGTTGCATCGACTGAACTACTCGTTTGTCCAAATACTCAACTGCTAGCCTTGCCCCACTTTAAAAAGATGTTTGTATATATAATTTGTCTTTTGTTTCTTGTAAATATTGGTACACCCATGAGGTTCCAGTTAGTATAGATGGACCATCTATATTAACTGAAACCTCATGGGTGTACCAAAAATTTACAAAACAAAAGACAAATTATATATAGAGAACCATGTTTTTGTACAGGTTCTCTACTTTTTGTATACCACTTCTTTACCTAGAGATTTCCAACTACATTGATACAATTATTATCTTAAAGCTATTTAAACAACATACTGCTAGTTTTGAAATTACATGCTAGCAACGAGACCTACTAGACAATATGAACTACGATTCGATACGCCATGGTCTTGAAGCTAAGCCAAAGCAAGAATTATTTAAACTGCCCGACAAATTGGGAACTAGTGGCAGAAGACATTGCGACAAGAATCAAGTAGCAAGATAAACATCCGATCCATCAAATAGAAAGTAGCCTGTATATTACTGCTTTACGGGGAATTTAAACAGTAATTTCATAGTAATCCTAATCTTCACCTCCATCTGAAGCGTTTAATCGTGTATCATAGGATTACAAAGCTTATTCTTTGCAAAATGTTGAACTCACAATTCAATGGTCTTACAGTCTACATTCACATATCCACGAAAAGCATAAGAGACACAAGAATCAGCTGCTTCCTACTAAGCTTTTCTTTTTATGTTTTTCTTCTAAAGCTGCACTCGAAGCTCTTTGACTATTTCAAAGAGCATAAGTGAAATTGAGGATTATGAAAGAAAATATCAAAGAGAAGAAAACATCAGCTGCTGTTACTAAAGCTTAAGCCTCGACTATTTCAGCACGCGCAAGCAAATAACAATTTGCTAACATACAGTGAATTAAGGGGTAAGTTACACGAATATGAGTTTTGCCAAAAGGACTTGAAAAGGTTTGAATCTGACCTTAACCTCTTGGCTTGAGGGCTCCTTAAGAGACAAGCTGATGATAAACTCAAAATCTTCCATAAACCAAGTAGTAACCAATGTAAACACATGCAAGGTTGGGGTGGGGTAGGGGACCATTATTGAATTTAATGATAGAGATTCCATAAAAGAAACTGTAGGGGCAGCAAATCGAAATGTGACAGCTACACTCTATGTCAGGCTTAAATGGGAGCCAATAAGATAATAGACTTTTGTTTGGCGAGACCATTTTCAGTTAACACAGGAAATTGCAAGATAGAACAGAAGAAGCGTCGCACATGTGTTGCAGAAGCCAACGGGCATAGACTTGCGAATAAGATTAAAATTATGTAATGATTGCTAGCTTAAAAGTAATATATAATCATGCAAATACGGGCAGCTAGTGACAACTGGCAGGGCTTCAGCCATGTAATAGTTCTAATAAATAAGGAGGAGTTTCAGAAGATCATTCGTCTAGGACCTTTATTGATGGCAAAGCGAGGTAACAACAACAATTACGCCTCACTCGCACACTAGCTTAGGTCGGCTATATGAATTCTCTATATCCGTTGCAGTCTACCACTCAATTAATTGTCTTTTAGGACAAAATAGAGATTCTCTAAATCTTACACCTATCCCCACACTGTCATACAATCTCTAAACAAACATAAAAGACTCCAATCAAATATTGGATCTAATACATGTGATTGATAGTCTACCTCAATCATCACGATGTCACACCTAAGCTTAGAGCCCGTTTGGCCATGAAATGTTTTTCACTTCTTTTCGAAATTTGTTTACTTTTTTCTTTTGAAATCAGTGTTTGGCTATAAAATTTTCAATTTTAAGTTGAAAATGAATTTTGAAATTTTTCGAAAATTTGAAAAACTCCAAAAAACTATTTTTCAAAATTTTCGCTCAGATCACTCACAAAAGTTCAAAAACAACCCAAAATTATTTATGTCCAAACACAACTCTAATTTTTCAAATACCAGTTTCACTAGAAATGTTTTTTCCCTTTTTGCCGGAATTTTACAATTCTTATGTCCAAACACTCACTTAGTCCAATTAAAAATATCTATTACGCATTAGCCTTGAGGTCTAGACGAAGTCTTTTAATTTATAACTTTCCTCTTCACAACTCAATGTCCATTGTCCAGCAGAACCAAATTTGAACAAAACCAGAGCACATGATCTATACAGAAGACTCTAACAAGCAAAGCTACTCCTCTCCCAAACCACACGAACACACAAACATATATCCACACAGAAACAGGCACAACCCCCTATTTGTTCATAGAATGCCATAAGAAAACGCTTGAAATAAAGGAAATTAGAAAGTACCTTGAGCCATAGTGCCACAGGCCACTGCCCAGCAGCATTGGAACCGGTTGAAAGTGAAGGGGCTGCTGCTTTTTCTAATTTTTCTTTCTAAAATAAACGTATTTTTTACTTTTGACTGAATTGCAAAAGAGTACTTATAATTATTTGACCCTAAACTGTCCAAATTTTAATAGATTTGGGCTAGAATTAAGAGATTTTTATTGAGCTATACTATTTTAGAAATTTATTCACGCCAGAAAAACTTTAACTTAATTATAATTTAATATACAATTTAATAAATATATACATTTTGGTGACTAGTCTTAGAATATGCGTTACCTATCTTAATGAATATAAAGTTTTAAAAAATTAAATAAATATAATATTTGAATTTGAGTTTGAGTTATAAAATTAAAATTACCAAAAGCTTAAGTTTCTACAAGTTGTTGATTCTAATTAGCTAACTTCAACGTAGGAAGAAATTCTCAAGACCGAAACACAATTTTCTATTATTATGATCAAGAAGATATATCATATGAATTCTTTCCGACATATTAAAAATCATTACACACCTAAATAATGTCTTCGTTACTGTCACGACCCAAACTTTCCTCCGTTAGATATCGTGACGGCACCTAGTCTCTACCACTAGGTAAGCCTAAAACTTGCGGGGAAATAAAAGCAATTAAATAATAGAAATAGGAAAGAAGAGGAAAGCACATAATTTAGCCGCTCGGCATATACAATTTCCCTTCCCAAAACCCGGAATGTCACGACAGTCACAAGCTCTGTACTAAATGTAGCTCTATACAATGAAATAGTAGAAAGTACATAGGTCCTCTATATCTATACTAGAGTAGAAGGGGACTCGTGGGATTCTGCGGACGCGGAAGAATTACCTTACGGTCTCCTGGCAGCTGCTAGAGTGACTCCTAGCCACGATACTGGGTGCTGATACCTGGATCTGCACATGGAAAACATGTGCAGGAAAGGGCATGAGTACTCCACAATTGGTACCCAGTAAGTGCCAAGCCTAACCCCAGTCAAGTAGTGACGAGGTCAGGTTAAGGCTCTACTGAATGTTTATAATAACAGAAAAACAATTTAAAACTTCACAGAGAGATATAATAAGCTAAAGCAAAAAACAGTAGAAACAGTAAGCTATAAGAAATAGTAAAAAGGAGCCCTCGACTCAGCACATCGCATCTTACAGTATTAGATATGCAATGCAGTACAGGGGGAAAGCTCCCGGAACCTAGTCCGTAGTCCCAATTTAAATATGCGATGCAGTACAGGGAGAAAGCTCCCGGAATCTCGTCCGTAGTCCCAATTTAAATATGCGATGCAGTACAGGGGGAAAGCTCCCGGAATCTCGTCCGTATTCCCAATTTAAATATGCAATACAGTACAGGGGAAAAGCTCCCGGAACCTAGTCCGTAGTCCCAATTTAAATATGTGATGCAACGAATACCGGGTACAGTTTATTTGAATGGTTCAGGAAGAATCACAGGCAGATACGGATAAAAAACCACCTAAACATGATGAAATTGGTAACAACCAGGAGAAACTCAAGTAAAACAGGTGGATATGCTTATTTCTAAGCTAAACTACACAGTTAGTACATGAAACAATGAAATGGGGATAAAACGATTTAAGTCATGGAAGGAAAAATGGAGTTTTAGCAAAAATGGCATGTGTACTCACTCGTCACCTCACGTGCACGACGCCCATATAACAAAACAATATTAAAAAAACAACCTAAGGGGAAGTCTCCAACACAGAGTTAGGCAAGCCACTTAACTCGACTGCGCTACTCAACTCAAAATCACTCTCTTGCCACGAGTATCCGACTCCGGGTGGCCCAAATCTATTCAATTCGATGGCATAAAGTAAATATCAACTCAAGGAACCAAAATAGCTAATAAGTTCGAAGCTAATACGCGAAATTTGGAAAATTGCGCAAAAAGTCCTCCGGACCCACGTCTCGAAATCTAGTAAAAATTATAAATTCCGTAAACTCATTCACTCACGAGTCTAGTCATATAAGAATTTCTCAAATCGCATATCAAAATCCCAATCAAAACTCAAGAATTCGGTCTAGGAAGTTTATCCCATTTTTCCCAATCTTTCCACTAAAATTTCAAATTTAAAGCCTAGATTTAAGAGTGAATTCATGGAAACTAGTCTAAATCGGATAGAAATCACTTACCCAAGTTGCCCAAGTGCAAAATTCACCAAAAATCGCACTTCCCGAGCTCTCAAATTCAAAAATGTGAAAAATGGCTTAAACCCTCGAGTTGGGTTTCTATTATTCTGCCAAGGTGAGTGTTCTATGCGTTCGCGGAAGGAGCATCGCGAACGCGAAGAGTAAGAAACACGTGCCCAGAAATTGGCCTATGCGAATGCGACCCAGGGCTTGCGAACGCGGACCTCAGCTTCCTAACCCTATGCGAACGCGGTCCCAGACATGCGAACGCGAAGGGTAAAGTGCCAAACCCCTGGAACCCCAGCCTATAACCACGCGAACACACTCATCACCCGCGAACGAGTAGCACAAAATCCCCTGGAGTCAATTAAGCCTACACATTCGCAACTAACCCCACGCGAACGCATAACAGGAAACCAGAACCAGCAAAAATCTGATGTTTTCTTAAGTCCAAATCTAACCCGTTGAGCATCCGAAACACACCCGAGGCCTTGGGGTCCTCAACCAAACCTACCAACCAACTCTAATACCTCACCCGAACTTAGTCGAGCCCTCAAAACACGTCTCATAACACCAAAATCATCAATTAAACATGGATTCAAGCCTAAGAGCTTATGAAATTGCAAAATTCCACAACCGATGCCGAAACACGTCAAAACTCATCCTAATGACCTCACATTTTACACACAGGTCATAAATGATACTACGGACCTGCTGTCACTTCCGGAATTCCATTTCAAGCCCGATATCAAAATTTCACCTATTGGCTGAAATCGCCGAAATTCCAACTTTTTGCCAATTCAATCCTAAATCTACTACAGACCTCGAAAACATATTCCGAACACGCTCCTAACCCTGAAATCACTCAACGGAGCTAACAGAGTCGACAGAATTCCATTCCGGATCCGTCTTCACACAGTTCCAAATGCGGCCCGATTTCTAAAGCCTAAACTCACATATACGGACTATGTGTCCATAAACTCTCTGAATTTCACCACTCAACGTTCCGAAAAGTCCCAAAAGCAAAAATAGACATGGGGAAAATAGTTATTAGGGGATCGGGGCGCTAACTCTCAAAATGACCGACCGAGTCATTACATTCTCCCCCTTCTTAAGAAAATTGTTCGTCCTCGAACGAGTATAGAAACATACCTGAAAGCTGTGAAGAGATAAGGGAACTGCATGCGCATATCATGCTCGGTCTCCCAAGTCGCCTACTCGACCAGATGACCCCCTCCACTGGACCTTCACTGATGCGATATCCTTTGACCTGATCTTTCTGACCTGTCTATCCAATATAGCTACAAGTTCCTCAACATATGATAGATCCTTGTCCAACTAGACTGAACTGAAATCCAAAACATGAGTCGGGTCACCGTGATACTTCCGGAGCATAGAGATGTGGAATATCGGATGAACACCTGCTAGGCTGGGAGGCAAGGCCAACTCATAAGCAACCTCCCCAACCCGCTGCAATACCTCAAAAGGGCCAATAAATCTCGAACTAAGCTTACCCTTCTTCCCAAACCTCATGACGCTCTTCATAGGCGATACCCGAAGCAACACCTGATCACCAGCCATAAATGCCAAATCACGAACCTTCTAGTCCACATAACTCTTCTGCCTGGACTGAGCTGTGCGAAGCCTCTCCTAAATCACTTTCACCTTGTCCAGGGCATCCTGGACCAAATCTGTACCCAACAATCGGGCCTCGCCCGGCTCAAACCATCCCAATGGAGACCTGCACCGCCTACCATACAAAGCCTCATACGGCGCCATTTGAATGCTAGACTGGTAGCTGTTATTATAAGCAAACTCTGCAAGTGGAAAGTATCGGTCCCATGACCCTCCAAAATCCATCACACAGACACGGAGCATATCCTCAATAATCTGAATCGTGCACTCAGACTGCCCGTCCGTCTGAGGGTGAAAGGCTGTACTCAACTCCACCCTGGTGCCTAACTCCTGCTGAACGACTTTCCAGAACCGTGAAGTAAACTGTGTACCTCTGTCTGAAATGATAGATACCGGAATACCGTGGAGGCGAACAATCTCTCTGATATAAATCTCAGCCAACCTCTCGGAGGAATATGCAGTCAACATTGGAATGAAATGGGCTGATTTGGTCAGCCGATCCACAATCACCCAAATAGCATCGAACTTCCTCAAAGTCCGAGGGAGTCCAACCACAAAGTCCATGGTGATCCTCTCCCACTTCCATTCTGGAAGCTCAATCTGCTGTAGTAACCCTCCCGGTCTCTGATGCTCGCACTTGACTTGCTGACAATTGAGACACTTGGCTACAAACTCCACTATATCCTTTTTCATCCTCTGCCACCAATAGTGTTGTCTCAGATCCTGGTACATCTTCGCGGTACCCGGGTGGTGGAATACCGCGAATTATGGGCCTCCTCAAGAATCAACTCCTCAAGCCCATCTACATTGGGCACACAGATACGTCCCTGCATCCTCATCACGCCGTCATCGCCAATAGTCACATCCCTAGCATCACCCCGCCGAACTCTATCCTAAAGAGCCAGAAGGTTGGGATCATCATACTGGCGCTCTCTGATACGGTCACAAAGGGAATATCGAGCAACCGCACAAGCGAATACCCGGCAAGGCTCAGAAAGATTCAACCTCACGAATTGACTGGCTAAGGACTGAACATCTAAGGCTAAGGGCCTCTCAGCTGCATGAAGATATGCCAAACTCCCCAAACTCTCCGTCCGGCGACTCAAGGCGTCGGCCACCACATTGGCCTTCCCTGGGTGGTATAATATAGTGATGTAATAATCCTTGAGTAACTCCAACAACCTACGCTGGCGCAAATTGAGGTCTTTCTGCTTGAATATGTGTTGCAAACTCTGGTGATCCGTGAAAATCTCACATGGAACACCATATCTTCAGGGCGTGAACAATCGCTGCCAACTCGATATCATGAACTGGATAGTTCTTCTCATGCACCTTCAACTGTCTGGACGCGTAGGCAATCACCCTACTGTCCTGCATACACCTCCTCAAGGCCAATCCTCGAAGCATCACAATAGACTGTATAGGATCCAGAACCTGTAGGCAATACCAACACTGGAGCTGTAGTCAGGGCTGTCTTGAGCTTCTGAAATCTCTCCTCTCACTTCTCAGACCACCTAAACGGTTCACCCTTCTGGGTCAGTCTGGTCATAGGTGCTGCAATGGATGAAAATCCCTCCACAAAACGGCGATAGTACCCAGCCAAACCGAGGAAACTGCGGATCTCAGTAGCTAAAGACGGTCTAGGCCAACTCTACACTGCCTCCACCTTCTTTGGATCTACCTTGATCCCATCACAAGACACCACATGGCCTAAGAATGCCTCAGAATCAAGCCAAAATTCACACTTAGAGAATTTGGCATACAATTTCTTCTCCCTCAAAGTCTGAAGCACAGTCCGCAAATGCTGCTCATGGTCCTCCTGGACCTAGAATATACTTAGATGTAATCAATGAACACGATAACGAAGGAATCAAGATAAGGCCGAAATACGCTGTGCATCAGGTGCATAAAGGCTGTTGGGGCATTGGTCAGCCCAAATGACATAACAAGGAACTCATAGTGGCCATATCTGGTCCTGAAGGCAGTCTTCGGATGTCCGGCTCCCGAATCTTCAACTGATGATAACCCGAATGCAGATCAATCTTGGAGAACACCCTAGCACCATGTAGTTGGTCAAATAAATCATCAATGCGAGGAAATGGGTACATGTTCTTCACTGTAACCTTATTCAACTGTCGGTAATCAATACACATACGCATAGAACCATCCTTTTTCTTCACAAATAATATCGAAGCACCCCAATGTGAAACACTGGGCCTGATGAAACACTTATCAAGCAACTCCTGCAACTGCTCCTTCAACTCAGGATGAGCCATACGATAGGGAGGAATGGAAATGGGTTGAGTGCCCGGCAACAAATCAATGCCGAAATCAATATCTCTGTCGGGCGGCATACTCGGAAGATCAACTGGAAAAATATCGGGGTAGTCCCGCACAACCGGAACTGACTCAACTAAAGAGGTATCAACACTGACATCTCTCACATAGGCTAAATATGCATCACACCCATTCTCCACCATCCGCTGAGCCTTAAGGAAGGAAATGACTCTGCGGGGAGTATACTCTAAGGAACCTCTCCACTCTAACCTCGGTAAACCTAGCATAGCCAGCGTCACAGTCTTGGCGTGACAATCAAGAATGGCATAGTGAGGAGACAACCAGTCCATGCCCAAAATAACATCGAAATCTACCTTGCCGAGTAATAATAGATCAGCTCTGGTCTCAAAACCACTGATAACAATCAAACACGACCGATATACGCGGTCCACAACAAGAGAATCTCCCACGGGAGTAGAAACATATACGGGGGAACTCAAAGAATCCCGAGATATCCCCAGGTGTGAAGCAAAATAAGAAGACACATATGAATATGTATAGCCTGGATCAAATAATACTGATGCATCCCTATGACAAACAGGGACAATACCTGTGATGACCGAATCTGAAGCAACGACCTCTAAACGGGCTGGAAGAGCATAATACCTGGCCTGGCCTCCCTCTCTAGGGCGACCTCAACCTCCCCGACCTCTGCCTCGAGCTGTTTGAGAAGGTGGGGTAGCAGCTGGGGCTGGAAGAATAGCTGGAGGACCCGGTGGAGCACGTGGGGCCTGATAAGACTGAGATGGTGCACCCCTCCTAGCTCTGGGGAAATCTCTGATCACGTGGCGAGGGTCACCATACTCAAAACAACCCCTTGGAGGACGTGGTGGCTGGTGCTGACTCTGAACTGGCCTGCTGGACTGGCCGGTGATAGAACCTCGAATAGGAGGCACATAAGATACTGGTGGCGCATAATAAGGCTCCTGAGGTCTAGGAGGAGCTGAAATACCACTGGCTGCTGGAAGAGCTGAATGAACAGGGCGACTCACAAAACCCCTGCCATAGCGTGCTGCTGGTGCACGAACTCCCGAAAAATGACCAGTCTCTCGAGACCTTTTGGCCTCTCTCTCTTCCCTGTCCCGGGATAGCATACTCTCAATCCCCAGGGCAATACTCACGGCCTGCTGGTAAGGGATATCTGTCTCCAACTCCCTGGCCATACTGGTCTGAATACTGGGGTGAAGTCCCTCAATGAAACGTCGAACCCTCTCTCTCATAGTGGCAACCAGGGCTGGTGCATGGCGAGCCAAGTCATTGAAACGGACTGCATACTCTGACACAGTCATGGTACCCTGGCGTAACTGCTCAAACTCTGCACTCCAAGCATCCCTGAGGCTCTGAGGGACAAACTCAAGCAAAAACATCTCGGAGAACTGATCCCAAGTAAGTGAAGCTGCCTCCTCCGGACTACTCAACTCGTAGGCACGCCACCACTGATAAGCCGCTCCCCTCAGCTGAAAAGCGGTGAAAGAAACTTCACTCGTCTCCACAATACCCATAGTGCGGAGAATGCGATGATACTACTCAAGAAAACCCAGAGCGTCATCTGAAGCTAATCCGCTGAAAACAGGTAGGTGGTACTTCTTGTACCTCTCAAGTATGAGCTGCTTTGCCTCGGAAACAGCTACCCTAGTATCATGCTGAGCTGGAGCCGCTGGGGGCATAAGAATATACTCTAAAACCTAAATATGGACCCTCTACTCAGGAGTACGGGCTGCGAGAGTCTGTGTACCTCCCCCGGCCTGAGATGTAGCTAGAGCTATCGGGAGTAGTCCCGCCTGAGTCAGAGTACTGAAAGCGCTCATGAACTGAGCTAAAGTCTCCTAGAGGGCTGGAGTAATAATAGGGACCTCCTGTGCCCCTCCAACTGTAGCTGCTGGGGGCTCCTCCGTCTCTGATCTCGCCGGTGCTCGGGTTGCACCGCGTGCTCGTCCTCTACCCCGGCCCCTGCCTATGGTGGCTCTGGTTGGGGGCTCGGGTGCCTGGTCGTCAGTACGTCCGGTACGGGTACGCACCATCTGTGAGCAAGAGTAGAATAGAGTTTTAGATTTTTGATGACAATAACTAGCACGACAAGGAATTCCAAAGAATATGATTATTCTTAACAGTTAAATAGCCTCTCGAAGATAGATACGGACGTCTCCGCACCGATCCGTGATACTCTAATAAACCGGCTTGTGACTTGTGACTCCTATGAACCTAGACGCTCTGATACCAACTTCTCACGACCCAAATTTCCCTCCGTTGGGTATCGTGACGGCACCTAGTCTCAACGACTAGGTAAGCCTAAAACTTGCGGGGAAATAAAAGCAATTAAATAATAGAAATAGGAAAGAAGAGGAAAGCACGTAATTTAGCCGCTCGGCATATACAATTTCCCTTCCCAAAACCCGAAATGTCACGACAGTCACAAACTCTGTACTAAATGTAGCTCTATACAATGAAATAGTAAAAAGTACATAGGTCCCCTATATCTATATTAGAGTAGTATGGGACTCGTGGGATTCTGCGGACGCGGAAGAATTACCTCGCGCTCTCCTAGCAGCTGCTAGAATGACTCATAGCCACGATACTGGGTGCAGGTACCTGGATCTGAACATGGAAAACATGCGCAAGAAAGGGCATGATTACTCCACAATTGGTATCCAGTAAGTGCCAAGCCTAACCCCAGTAAAGTAGTGACGAGGTCAGGTTAAGGCTCTATTGGATATTTATAATAACAGAAAAACAGTTTAAAACTTCACAGAGAGATATAATAAGCTAAAGCAAAAACAGTAGAAACAGTAAGCTGAAAGAAATAGTAAAAAGGAGCCCTCGGCTCAGCACAACGTATCTCACAGTATTAGATATGCAATGCAGTACAGGGGGAAAGCTCTCGGAACCTAGTCCGTAGTCCCAATTTAAATATGCGATGCAGTACAGGGGGAAAGCTCCCGGAATCTCGTCCGTAGTCCCAATTTAAATATGCAATGCAGTACAGGGGGAAAGCTCCCGGAACGTAGTCCATAGTCCCAATTTAAATATGCGATGCAACGAATACCGGGTACAGTTTATTTGAACAGTTCAGGAATAATCACATGCAGATACAAATAAAAAACCCACCTAAACATGATGAAATTGGTAACAACTAGGAGAAACTCAAGTAAAACAGGTGGACATGCTTATTCCTAAGCTAAACTACACAGTTAGTACATGAAACAATGAAATAGGGATAAAATGTTTTAAGTCATGGAAGGAAAAATGGAGTTTTAGCAACAATGGCATGTGTACTCACTCGTCACCTCACGTGCACGGCGCCCATATAATAAAACAGGATAAAAAAACAACCTAAGGGGAAGTCTCCAACACAGAGTTAGGCAAGCCACTTACCTCGACTGCGCTACTCAACTCAAAATCACGCTCTTGCCATGAGTATCCGACTCCGGGTGGCCAAAATCTATTCAATTCGATTGCATAAAGTAAATATCAACTCAAGGAACCAAAATAGCTAATAAGTTCGAAGCTAATACGCGAAATTTGAAAATTGCCCAAAAAGTCCCCCGGGCCCACGTCTCGAAATCGGGTAAAAGTTATAAATTCCAAACACTCATTCACTCACGAGTCTAGTCATATAAGAATTTCTCAAATCGCATGTCAAAATCCCAATCAAAACTCAAGAATTCGGTCTAGGAAGTTTATCCCTTTTTTTCCCAATCTTTCCACCAAAAATTCGAATTTAAAGGCTAGATTTAAGAGTGAATTCATGGAAACTAGTCTAAATCGGATAGAAATCACTTACCCAAGTTTCCCAGGTGCAAAACTCTCCAAAAATCGCACTTCCCGAGCTTTCAAATAAAAAAATGGCTTAAACCCTCGAGTTGGGTTTCTAATATTCTGCCCAGGTGAGTGTTCTATGTGTTCGCGGAAGGAGCATCGTGAACGCGAAGAGTAAGAAACACGTGCCCAGAAATTGGCCTATGCGAACACGACCCAGGGCCTGCGAACACGGACCTCAGCTTCCTAACCCTATGCGAATGCGGTCCCAGACATGCGAACGTGAAGGGTAAAGTGCCAAACCCCTGGGACCCCAGCCTATAACTACGTGAACGCACTTATCACCTGAGAATGCGTAGCACAAAAATCCCTGGAGTCAATTAATCCTACGCGTTCGCGACTAACCCCACGCGAACGCATAAGAGGAAACCAGAACCAACAAAAAATCTGATGTTTTCTTAAGTCCAAATCTAACCTGTTGAGCATCCGAAACACACCCGAGGCCTCGGGGGCCTCAACCAAACCTACCAACCAACCCTAATACATCACCCGAACTTAGTCGAGACCTCAAAACACATCTCATAACACCAAAATCATCAATTAAGCATGGAGTCAAGCCTAAGAACTTATGAAATTGCCAAATTCCACAATCGATGCTGAAACATGTCAAAACTCATCCGAATGACCTCAAATTTTACACACGGGTCATAAATGACACTACGGACCTGGCTGTCACTTCCGGAATTCCATTCCAAGCCCGATATTAAAATTTCACCTATCGGCCGAAATTGCCGAAATTCCAACTTTTCGCCAATTCAAGCCTAAATCAACTACAGACCTCGAAAACATATTCCGAACACGCTCCTAACCCCGAAATCACTAAACGGAGATAACAGAGTTGACGGAATTCCATTCTGGATTCGTCTTCACACAGTTCCAACTGCGGCCCGATTTCTAAAGCCTAAACTTACATATACGGACTATGTGTCCAAAATGTCAAGACCCGAAATCCCACCTTCAGGCCGCGATGGCGTCTAAAGTTGAACTCGCTAGACAAGACGACGCTTTAAAATGAATAGACATATTAAAAATTAAAAACAGTAAATGCTGACTAGATGAACATAATGAAAATACAAAAGTTTAATAAAATTCTAAACCAAAATAGAAAACTCGTAGAAATCCCTTAAGTAAAAACCCAGAAAATGGAGTCACCATCTCACGAACTAGACTAAGATTTGACTAAAAGCAACAGTTTGAAATAAAATGATACATCTTTCTGGAAATACACAAAATGACAGAAAGAAGAGATAGAAGGTGACGTCAGGGCCCACGAACGTCTGCGGGTCTACCTTGATGTCGCCTGCGTGGACTGAAGGATACTCCCTCTAGCGGTGTCCACTGGGTCCGGCTGCGTAACATGCACAACATAAAGAAGTGCAGGTGTAGCATCAGTACAACTGACCCCATGTACTGAGTAAGTGCCGAGCCTAACCTCGGCGAGGTAGTGACGAGTCTAGGACACGACCGCAATTAATACCTGTGCAGTTCAATAATATAACAGGAACTAAACAGGAAATACAGTTACGGGGAAGAACATGCTGGGGATAAAGGGGCAACAATTACTAACACAATAAAATTAAGTAATAACTGAAATGTAGGAGTAAAACAGGAATTTACATCTCGAAACAAGTAAATAAGCAGCAAAAGGCACGACATGTCCCCTCGTGCATAGCCTCACAATCACTCGGCACAGAATGTCCCCTCGTGCATAAATAATAAAGTCACTCGGCACGAATGTCCCCTCGTACATCACCTCACAGTCACTCGGCACAGAATGTCCCCTCATGCATAAATAATAATCACTCAGCACGGAATGTCCCCTCGTGCATAAATAATAATCACTCAGCACGGAATGTCCCCTCGTGCATAATGAATATAAAAGCAATAATTGAGATGAAAGTTTAACAATAAGACATCTCAATGTACAGAAATAATCAACAAAATTTCTATTGTCCCGGCAAGGGACTCAGCTATAACCAATCTCACTCAGAAGTATAATTTCAACAACAAAACCCTCAACCGAACGCATAATCAATAACTTTCTACGTCATGAGATAACCTCAAGGTACCACTTCCAAGGTTCCCAATGATTCACAACACAGAGAATATCAAAGAACATTAAATAACTCATCAAATTCGACTCACGGGCATGCTTGACCACAACATATAGGTACTCGTCACCTCACCTATACGTTGGACATGAAATTCACATAGCAAATAAGACTCTATACCTATTCCCTAAGGCTAAGGTTAGGCCAAACACTTACCTCAGCTCCAAAAATGCAAGTCAAGCCTCAATCACCGCCTTTTCTCTCGAATCCGACTTCAAAACGATAATATCTAGACATAATTGACTTATTAACATCAATAATTACTCAATAAACCAATCCCAAAGCCTAATTATGGATTTCCCATCATTCTTCCAAAACTACCAAAACTCAACCCCGGGCCCGCTTGGTCCAAACACGAGGTTCAGACCAAAACCCGATCACCCATTCCCCCACGAGATCGAATATACAATTTGTTTTGAAATCCGACCCCAAAACGAGGTTGAATTCCCCAAAATTCCAAAAGCCCTAACTCTACCCAAAACCCCCAATTTCTACCTTTGATTTCATGTTTTTAGACCTAGAATCTAGTGATTGATGAAGGAAAATGGAAGAAATCAGAGTTAGGATTACTTACCCAAGTGGTTATGGTGGAAAAATAGCTTGGAAGTCGTCTATGGGGTTTGGAGAAGAAGAAGATGGTGAAAAATATGAAAAATCCGGTAATGGGTTCTGTTTTTGAGCAATTAAATAACTGGGCAAAATTTGTACTATGCGATCGCGGAATGAGGGCTGCGATCGCAGAGCTTCATGGATCCCCTACTACGCGACCGCAGAGGAGAAGACGCGATCGCAGAAGAGACCTGCCACAGACCTCTGCGATCGTGGATGGGCTTGTGCGACCGTAGAGAGGACCCTACCCAGCCCCCACCCAACTCTCCTATACTCTATGCGATCGCGGAAAAGGCTATGCAATCGCATAGAGCCACAGAATCCTCCCCCCCACACACTACCCTATGCGATCGCAGGGCTACCTATGCGATCGCATAATGTTAGACACTAGACACCAGATACAACTCTATACATCAGATTTTTCAACTTTTTTGCACCCCGACACCTACTCGAAACTCACCCGAGCCCTCGGGCTCAAAAGCAAATACACACACACCCTCATAAACATCCTACAGACTTATTCGAGTAATTAGACCACCAAAATAACATCAAAAATAATGAATTAACCTCCAAACTCTACAGAATTTTCTCAAACTTCATAAACTTCTAAATTTCCCATTTTTGATCCGAAACACGTCAAACCAAGTCCGTTTCTTACCAAATTTTACAGACAACTCATAATAACCATATTAAACCTGTTCCGGGATCCAAAACCATAATACGGGCCCGGTAACACAGGTTTCACATCAAGGTTCATTTTCAAAAGTCTTTATTATTTTCAGAAAATAATTTTCTTTAAACATTCATTTCTCGGACTTGGGACCTAGGAATTCAATTCCGGGCATAAGCCCAAGTCCCATATTTTCCTACGGACCCTCCGGGACTTTCAAATCACGGATCCGGGTCCGTTTATCAAAAATATTGACCAAAGTAAACTTTATTCAATTAATTACCATAATTTCAACTTTTTATCAAGTTTTCACATAAAGGCCTTTCGGCTACGCGCCAAGGCTGCGTATGCACATCGAGGTGAGATTAACGGAGGCTTTCGGGGCCTTGGAACTCAGTTTTAGTTAAATTTTCATAGGATGACCCTTTGGGTCATCACAATCTCCACCTCTAAAACAAACGTTCGTCCTCGAACGGACATAGAAAGGTACCTGAATTGGGAAAAAGGTGGGGATAACGGCTCCGCATATCGGTCTCGGACTCCCAGGTAGATGCCTCAACAGGCTGACCTCTCCACTGAACACGAACCGAAGGATAACTCTTCGATCTCAACTAATGAACCTGCCGAGCTAATATGGCTACCAGCTCCTTCTCATAAGTCAAATCCTTGTCCAACTGGACACCGCTGAAGTCAAGTACATGAGATGGATCCGCAATATACCTCCGGATCATAGATACATGAAACACCGGGTGCACGACTGATAAACTCGGTGGTAAGGCAAGTCTGTAGGCCACCTCTCCTATCTTATCCAGAATCTCGGATGGACCAATGTACCTCGGGCTCAACTTGACCTTCTTTCCGAACCTCATCACGCCCTTCATGGGCGACACCCGAAGAAATACCCGATCTCCTATCATGAATGCCAAATCTCGAACTCTGCGATCCGCATAACTCTTCTGCCTGGACTAACTCAGAACCCAATAATCTAGTCTCTCCCGGCTCAAACCATCCGACTGGAGACTGCCACCGCCTACCATACAACGCCTCATACGGAGCCATCTGAATGCTCGACTGGTAGCTGTTGTTGTAGGCAAACTCAGCTAAAGGCAAGAACTGGTCCCATGAACCACCAAAGTCAATGACACAAGCCCGCAACATATCCTCCAAAATCTGAATAGTACGCTCGGACTGTCCGCCCGTCTGAGGATGAAATGTTGTGCTCAACTCAATATGTGTGCCCAACTCTCGCTGAAATACTCTCCAAAAATGGGAGGTAAACTGAGTACCTCGATCTGATATAATGGATATGGGAACACCATGCAATCTAACAATCTCTCTCTTATAGATCCTTGCCAACTTCTCCGCTGAATACGAAACTGATACCAGAATGAAGTGTGCTGACTTGGTCAGCCTATCCACGACAACCCACACCGCATCAAACATCCTCTGGATCCGTGGGAGTCCAACTACAAAATACATAGTGATACGCTCCCACTTCCACTCGGGAAACTGAATCTGCTGCATCAAACCACTGGGTATCTAGTGCTCGTACTTAACCTGCTGACAGTTCAGGCACCGAGCTACATAAGCAACGATATCCGTCTTTATCCTCCGCTACCAATAATGCTACCGCAAGTCCTGGTACATCTTTGCGGCGCCTGGATGAATGGAATACCGGGAAATATGGGCCTCCTGCAATATCAACTTACGAATGCCATCAACATCAGGTACACAAATACGCCCCTGCATCCTCAAAACTCCCTCATCATCAATCGTAACTTGCTTGGCACCTCTGTGCCGGACTGTATCTCTAAGAACACATAAATGACGATCATCATACTGCCTGGCCCGAATACGGTCATACAATGAAGAACGTGCCATGGTATGGGCCAAAACACCGCTAGTCTCAGAAACCTCCAATCTCACAAATTGGTTGGCCAAAGCCTGAACATCCAAAGCAAGAGGTCGCTCTCCGACTGACAAATAAGCAAGACTACCCATACTGGCTGACTTCTGGCTCAAAGCATCGACCACCACATTGGCCTTCCCTGGATGATAAAGAATGGTAATATCATAGTCCTTCAACAACTCTAACCACCTTCTCTGCCTCATGTTCAACTCCTTTTGCTTGAATAGATACTGTAAACTCTTGTGATCCGTGAACACCTCACATGGCACCCCATACAAGTAATGCCTCCATATCTTCAAGGCATGAACAATCGCTGCTAACTCCAAGTCATGAACTGGATAATTCTTCTCATGAACCTTCAACTGACGAGAAGCATAGGCTATGACCTTGCCATACTGCATCAACACTGCACCAAGCCTAACCCGTGAAGCATCACAATACACGGTATACAGTCCTGAACCTGTGGGCAAAACTAACACCGGTGCCGTGGTCAAGGCTGTCTTGAGCTTCTGAAAGCTCGCCTCACACTCATCAGACCACCTGAACTGGGAACCCTTCTAGGTCAACCTGGTCATCGGGGCTGCTATAGATGAAAAGCCCTCCACAAATCGGCGATAATAACCTGCTAAGCCCAAGAAGCTCCGAATCTCTGTAGCTGAAGTGGGTCTAGGCCAATCTCTGACTGCTGAAATCTTCTTGGGATCCACCTGAATACCCTCTGCCGGCACAACATGGCCTAGAAATGCCACTGAACTCAACCAAAACTCACACTTAGAAAATTTGGCATACAACTGCCTATCTCTCAGAGTCTGGAGGACGACTCGAAGGTGCTGCTCATGCTCCTCTCGGTTGCGGGAGTAAATCAAGATATCATCAATAAACATAATCACAAATGAGTCCAAATATGGCCTGAACACACGGTTCATCAACTCCATAAAAGCCGCGGGGGCATTTGTCAACCCAAACGACATCACCAAGAACTCATAATGCCCATAACGAGTGCGAAAGGCCGTCTTAGGTAAATCAGACGCCCTAATCCCCAGCTGATGGTAACCTGATCTCAAGTCTATCTTGGAAAATACTGTAGCACCCTGAAGCTGGTCAAATAGATCATCAATCCTCGGCAAAGGATACTTATTCTTAATAGTAACCTTATTCAACTGCCGGTAGTCAATACACATCCTCATTGAGCCATCTTTCTTCTTAACGAACAACACTGGAGCACCCCAAGGAGAAACACTAGGCCTAATGAAGCCTTTATCCAACAAATCCTGCAACTGCTCCTTTAATTCCTTCAACTCTGGCGGGGCCATACGATACGATGGAGTAGAAGTGGGCTGAGTGCCCGGAGCTACCTCAATACAAAAATTAATATCCCTATCGGGTGGCATACCCGGCAGGTCAGCAGGGAATACCTCTGGAAACTCACGAACCACGGGCACAGACTCCATAGAAGGAACCTCGGCACTAGAATCACGAACATAGGCCAAATAGGCCAGACAACCCTTCTCGACCATGCGCCGAGCCTTCATATAAGAAATGACTCTACTAGAAGAATGACTAGGAGTCCCTCTCCACTCCAAACGATGTACTCTTGGTAAGGCTAAGGTCATTGTCTTGGCATGACAGTCCAGAATATCATGATAGGGAGATAGCCAATCCATCCCCAATATAACATCAAAGTCAACCATATCGAGAAACAAAAGATCAACCTGAGTCTCCATGCCACCAGTAACTACTAAGCACGCACGATAGACCCGATCTACCACTATAGAATCACCCACCGGGGTAGACACATATACAGGAGCACTCAGGGAATCACGGGGCAAGCTCAAATAAGGGGAAAAATATGAAGACACATAAGAGAAAGTAGAACCCGGATCGAATAACACCGAAGCATCTCGACTGGAAACTGAAATCGTACCTGTGATAACTGCGTCAGAGGCCTCAGCCTCAGGCCTGGCCGAAATAGCATAGCATCGGGGAGGAGCCCCTCCAACCTGAACATCTCTGGGTCGACCTACTACGGCCTGACCTCTACCTCTCGTGGCATGTTCTCCACCTCTGGCACCACGACCACCACACCTAGCTGGCTGAGGGGGTAGGGGTGCACCTGATGCAGGAACCATGGCACGGGAACCCTGATACTGAGAACCACCAAAACCTCGAGGGAAAAACCTGGAAATATGCCCCACACCACCGCAAGTGAAGCTAGACCTCGACTGCTGAGAATACTGACCCTGGAACTGTCCCTGACGACCGAAATGACCACCCTAAAAGCTCTGAATCGGCGGTGCACTGATGGGAGCTGAAGGTGCACTGCGGGATACCTGGAGTGCCGACTGATAAGGCCTAGGTGGATGACTTCTGCCAAAGGAATCTCTGCCTCCAGATAAGGCACCACTGAATCGGCCGAAATGACGAGGTCTCTTGTCAAACCCCTGACCACCACCCTGGGATAATACCATCTCAATGCGCCTGGCAACGTCGGCTGCATCCTGAAAGGAGATATCAGTACCCGTCTCTCTGGCCATCTGAAGTATGATGGGCTGAGCTAGACCCTCAATAAATCTTCGAACCTTCTCCCGATCAGTGGGGAGTATCATAATAGCATGCCTGGCTAGAGTAATGAACCTGGTCTCGTACTGAGTGACGGACATGGAGCCATGCTTGAGACGCTCAAACTGCCTCCGAAGATCCTCTCTCCGAGTAACTGGAAGAAACTTCCCCAAGAACAACTCGGAGAACTGAGCCCAAGTTAGAGGTGCAGACCCAGCTGGTCTGGTCAAGCAGTAATCTCTCCACCAAGTCTTGGCAGTGCCAGAAAGACGAAACATAGAAAAGTCAACTCCATTGGACTCCACTATGCCCATGTTCCAAAGAACCTCATAACAACTGTCCAAATAGTCCTGGGGATCCTCTGATGGTGCACCGGTGAAAGTAGTAGGGAATAACTTGGTGAATCTATCCAATCTCCATAGAGCATCTGCTGACATAGCTGCTCCCTCAACTGCCAGTGCCACCATACCCGACTGAGCTACTCCGGCCATCTGAGGTGCCGGAGTCTGAAACTGAGGATCTAACTGCTCTGGTGTACGAGTAGCAGGAGTCTGGGTCCCTCCCCCAGCCTGAGAGACGACTGGTGCAGTAGGAAGAAGACCAGCCTGAGCCACACTCTCCATGAGTCCCACAAAGCGGACTAAAGCGTCCTGAAGCACTGGGGTGGCAATGAATCCCTCTGGGACCTGAGCTGGTCCAAGTGGGACTGTCTGAGCGGGAATCTCCTCGGTGAACTCAACCTGAGGATCCTCCACTAGGGCTGCTGCTCGGGGCTGAGCCCTGCCCCGGCCTCGGCCTCTAGCACGACCTCGTCCTCGGCCCCTCGTAGGAGCTGTGACAGGAGTATCGGGCTGCCGATCGGAACCTGGGGAAGAATGCGTCCTCGCCAACTGCGAGAGAATAGAATAGAAACTCAATTAGCATTTTAAATTCAAGTCGCACGACAGAGAAGAAGAAATATGAAGTCATTCCTAACTTTGCAGCCTCTGGGGGATAAGTACAGACGTCTCCGTACCGATCCCTCAGACTCTACCAAGTTTTTCTGTGAGTTATGAGACCTAAGCAACCTAGAGCTCTGATACCAACTTGTCAAGACCCGAAGTCCCACCTTCAGGCCGTGATGGCGTCTAACGTTGAACTTGCTAGACAAGCCGACGTTTTAAAACGAATAGACATATTAACAATTAAAAACAATAAATGCTGACTAGATGAACATAATGTAAATACGAAAGTTTAATAATTTCTAATCCAAAATAGACAACTCGTAGAAATCCCTTAAGTACAAACCCAGAAAATGGAGTCACCATCTCACGAACTAGACTAAGATTTGACTAAAAGCAATAGTTTGAAATAAAATGAAACATTTGTCTGGAAATACACAAAATGACAGAAAGAAGAGATAGAAGGTGATGTCAGGGCCCACGAACGTCTGCGGGTCTACCTTGATGTCGCCTACGTGGACTGAAGGATACTCCCTCTAGCGGTGTCCACTGGGTTCGACTGCGTAATCTACACAACATAAAGAAGTGCATGTGTAGCATCAGTACAACCGATCCCATGTACTGAGTAAGTTCTGAGCCTAACCTTGGCGAGGTAGTGACGAGGCTAGGACACGACCGCAATTAATACATGTTCAGTTCAATAATATAACAGGAAATACAGTTACGGGGAAGAACATGCTGGGGATAAAGGGGCAACAATTACTAACATAATAGAATTAAGTAATAACTTAAATGTAGGAGTAAAACAGGAATTTACATCTCGAAACAAGTAAATAAGCAGCAAAAGGCACGACATGTCCCCTCGTGCATAACCTCACTATCACTCAACACAAAATGTCCCCTCGTGCATAAATAATAAAGTCACTCGGCATGGAATGTCCCCTCGTGCATCACCACACAGTCACTCGGCACAGAATGTCCCCTCGTGCATAAATAATAATCACTCAGCACGTAATGTCCCCTCGTGCATAACCTCACAATCGCTTGGCACGGAATGTCCCCTCGTGCATAATGAATATAAAAGCAACAATTGATATGAAAGTTTAACAATAAGACATCTCAATGTACAGAAATAATAAACAAAATTTCTATTGTCCCGGCAAGGGACTCAGCTATAACCAATCTCACTCAGAAGTATAATTTCAACAGCAAAACCCTCAACCGAACGCATAATAAATAACTTTCTACGTCATGAGATAACCTCAAGGTACCACTTCCAAGGTTCCCAATGATTCACAACACAGAGAATATCAAAGAACATTAAATAACTCATCAATTCGACTCACGGGCATGCTTGACCACAACATATAGGTACTCGTCACCTCACCTATACGTTGGACATGAAATTCACATAGCAAATAAGACTCTATACCTATTCCTTCAAGCTAAGGTTAGGCCAAACACTTACCTCGGCTCCAAAAATAGAAGTCAAGCCTCAATCACCGCCTTTCCTCTCGAATCCGACTCCGAAACGATAGTATCTAGACATAATTGACTTATTAACATCAATAATTACTCAATAAACCAATCCCAAAGCCTAATAATGGATTTCCCATCATTCTTCCAAAAATACCAAAATTCGACCCCGGGCCTGCTTGGTCCAAACACGAGGTTCGGATCAAAACCCGATCACCCATTCCTCCACGATCCCGAATATACAATTTGTTTTTGAAATCCGACTCCAAAACGAGGTTGAATTCCCCAAAATTCCAAAAGCCCTAACTCTACCCAAAACCCCCAATTTCTACCTTTGATTTCATATTTTTAGACCCAGAATCTAGTGATTGATGAAGGAAAATGGAAGAAATTAGAGTTAGGATTACTTACCCAAGTGGTTTTGGTGGAAAAATAGCTTGGAAGTCGTCTATGGGGTTTGGAGAAGAAGAAGATAGTGAAAAATATAAAAAATCCCGTAATGGGTTCTGTTTTTGAGCAATTAAATAACTGGGCAAAATTTGTACTATGCGATCGCGGAATGAGGGCTGCGATCGTAGAGCTTCATGGATCCCCTACTACGCGACCGCAAAGGAGAAGGCGCGATCGCAAAAGAGACCTGCCACAGACCTCTGCGATCGCGGATGGGCTTGTGCGACCGTAGAGAGGACCCTACCCAGCCCCCACCCAACTCTCCTATACTCTATGCGATCGCGGAAAAGGATATGCGATCGCATAGAGCCACAGAATCCTCCCCCCACACACTACACTATGCGATCGCAGGGCAACCTATGCGATCGCATAGTGTTAGACACCAGACACCAGATACAACTCTATACATCAGATTTTTCAACTCTTTTGCACCCCGACACCTACCCGAAACTCACTCGAGCCCTCGGGATCAAAACCAAATACACACAAACCCTCATAAACATCCTGCGGACTTATTCGAGTAATTAGACCACCAAAATAACATCAAAAACAATGAATTAACCTCCAAAATCTAAAGAATTTTCTCAAACTTCATAAACTTCTAAATTTCCCATTTCTGATCCGAAACACGTCAAACCAAGTCCGTTTCTTACCAAATTTTACAGACAACTCATAATAACCATATTAAACCTGTTCCGGGCTCCGAAACCATAATACGGGCCCGGTAACGCAAGTTTCACATCAAGGTTCATTTTCAAAAGTCTTTATTATTTTCAGAAAATAATTTTCTTTAAAAATTCATTTCTCGAACTTGGGACCTCGGAATTCGATTCCGGGCATACGCCCAAGTCCCATATTTTCCTACGGACCCTGTGAGACCGTCAAATCACGGGTCCGGTTCCTTTTACCAAAAATGTTGACCAAAGTCAATTTTATTCAATTAATTATCATAATTTCAACTTTTTATCAAGTTTTCACATAAAGGCTTCCCGGCTACGCTTCCGGGCTGCGCACGCACATCGAGGTGAGTTTAACAGAGGCTTTAGGGGCCTCGGAACTCAGTTTTAGTTAAATTTTCACAAGATGACCCTTTGGGTCATCACACAAAAACTCTCCGAATTTCACCACTCAATGTTCCGACAAGTCCCAAAAGCAGAAATAGACATGGGGAAAACAGTTATTAGGGGATCAGGGCGTTAACTCTCAAAACGACCAACCGGGTCGTTATAGTTACCCTCAAAGTTGGCTATTTGATTGTTACTCCAACATGTAAATATGATAAAGAGCATACATACACTCTTCTTTAGGCCCGTGAAAGTGAAAAAAATTCAAAACTCAAATTTCTGATATAATATTTTTCAGTGAAAAAATAATTATTTATTTATTACAATATAATTATGTATTTTATTCTTAATTCATCTAATACACAACATATTTATCCAGTTTTGTATTTTTAATTCTTTTTTTAGATTTAATGACTATTTGATCCAACTGTATACATCATTTTATTTTTGGGTCAACTTTATAAAAAATACAAATAAACTTAGACCGAATTCTAACACATTAGCATAAAAATAGTTTAGCTAAAATAATAAAATACCAATTGTGTTTTATCTGTTACTTTTTTATATGCAAATAACTATCTATCTTAATTTTTATTTTTGTGTCAAATCAATAAATAAATTTTAACTAGAGCTTTATAATTTTCTTGCTTAATTAAAAAGGTATGGCCACAGAGTTGTAATAATTTTTAGAAATTCACAACACATTTGAAATTCTTAAAGCCACCTACTATGTTGTATAAGTAAATAGAATAATTATTATAGTTTTTTTAATATATATGTTTTTGACAGGCACACACATTTTTGTATCCCATTCAAAAAATTATTTTCTCAAAACTTGGATAACGGCCTCTAGAGTCATTTAATTCCTATTGTTTTGGAAGATATTAAAAAACTTAAGTAATAATTCTTACAAAAAATAATTTAAAATAAGGAAAGAATTTATTTATATATAAGTAAAATCTTAATCGATGTTAAATTCCTAAGTATTAATAGTTTTTATCTAACTCAAATAAGGAAAATTTTAATAGTCAAAATTTGAATTAATTTGAAAAGCCTAAATATTAAAGTCCTAATTATAAGGACTTCTTACTCAATTCTAATAAGAAAAAATTTAATAAGTAAAAAATCTGATTAAATTTAAATCTTATAAATATTAGCTAGGAGAATAAGCAAATGGTTATTTTGTCTAGTGTTGACTTCATTTTAAAATGGTAAAAAAATGAGCAATATTTCGCTAAGGGTTTTCGTGCTTTTATATAGATTGAAAACACACGATGGTAATATAAGTATGTAATTGTGAATTATTCCTCTAAGAGGAAATGTTGTTTTCTAGTTTATTTAATTCTTAACTTGGTTGTCTCTCAAAACATGTCAACAAAGGAGACGTTAGTCTTTAATTTATTTTTTTAATTCATTTACTTCTCACCCAAATCAATATAATGGATTAAAGTTATAGATTGTCAAAATATGGAATAAACTTTAATGGTAAAATATTTTTTTAGAAAATAATTATATAAGTTTGATATATAACAAAAGTTTAAATATTTAATTTGGAAGAATATTGTACATTGAATAGAATCTTAACATGCTTTATCAAATTTATAAGTACATGTTCCTAATTTGTAGGTCAAAGAGTAGGAACAAATTATTAAAAATGAATCGGTCGATCTATACAAGGTCAAATTTTACTTGACTTAATGTCCTAAATCTTAGACTTATATGTAACTATTTAAATAAGGAAAACTTTAATAAGTAAAATCTTACTTGATTTAAAACTTCTAAATATTAGGAGATAATTTAAATGACAATCTTGTCCAATATAAAATCAAATTTTACGGATAAAAAAGGCGAACAACATTTCGTTAAGGGTCTTCGTGCTTTTAATATAGTACTAGTCTTAAGATACGCGCGTTGCGCGAGTACCCCGTCTTAATAAGTACATTACTTTAAAAATCACATTAATATTATATTAACGAATAGTACTTGAACAATAAAATAGTTGAAAAAAGAGTAAGTTCCTAAAAAATAATTATTTTTGACCTAAATAGCTAATTTAACAAAGAAAGGAATGGTGACACTAAAGTCCTTGATCATCTAGGTCAACATATTCAACTAAAAGTTTGTTACATCTTTATAATTTCATTAGTATTTAACAAGTTTTCATGCTTCTTTTTTAGTTTTAGTAAGAATTTAAGAGTTTTTTCTGATTAGTTTTTTTGAAAAGTATATATTTTTAAATTTATTCTATAAACACAATCAATGTTAACTAACTGACAAATACTTTTATTTTCATCAAAAGAAAATATAAGTTTTTCTATTTCTTTAATCAATAAAAATACTATAAGAATGGTAAAACAACTCACAAAAATATAAATAAATTTTGAGAGCTCGGGCAAAGCCCAACGACTTCGCTAAGGTGCATATCAGCATATGTATTTCAGATCCTTATCAATTATTACTGAATTTATGTTCTAAGACTGTAAATATTTTGTGGCATTCATATTCGTAGCATCTACCAGTAATGAGACCAATTACATCTCTTTCCTATTCGGCCACACACACTATCAACTGTATTGTATTTAATATATATTTATCTAAGACGTTTAGTTGTTCTATTTTTAAATATTTGAGGCTCAATTTTTCTAATTTCGTGTATTGCTTTCTATTTTTCGTAAAATAGGAAATTACATGTCTACGGAAAATAAACATGCTAATTTGTTATATTTTTCCGTATGAAGTTTGATTGCGCAATTTTAAAATTATTAAGGTTCATTGCTTTCTAACTTCATATAGTTACTTATTTTTATATATAATTTCTTCATAAAACAGCAAATTACATGTTCACGAAAAATAAACATATTAACTTTTAAATTATATACTTGAATTGATAGATATGTACAAAACTACTAGAACTTTTGTTACTACAAAACTGAAAAATATAAATTATAACAAACTTCAAGAATAATCTAAAAGTCATAAAATTTACCTCAAAATAAAAGTAATTTACCTTCACAGACCTCAACACTATCAAGAATTTTTGATAAAGAATATAAAATATTGGCTTCTGTTATAGAAGTGTCCAACTCCTCAAAAAAAAAAAAAAAAGACTTTAGTTTCAAAATTCTAATTTGAAAAGTATAAAACAATATAAGTTGATGAAAGCATTGTCCAACCATGAAACTAAAAGAGTGTCACGACCCAATTCTCCCTCCGACTGGGTCACGTGACAGCACCTAGTCTAGACGACTAGGTAAGCCTATTACTTAAGCGAAATTTAGATAAAGCAGGTAAAATAATAGTAAGTGAAATAAATCATACTAAAGTCGATGCCGCTCGACATTAACAGTTACTTTACCCAGAACCCGGAATATCACAATACATCACAAGCTACTCTACTGCTCAATAAGTACAACTGGATAGAAAATACCGTATAGTTTCATCTACAAGTACTACAACTGCAAGATAGGAAGGGGAGTCGGAGATCTGCGGACGCTGGAGATTACNAGGCCCTACTGAGATTTGCAAAATAACAGATATAGAGAACAAGTAAGTAAAACAGGTGATAATCAACAGGAATTATAAGTAAGGCTAGCAAGAAAACGGTATAATCAAATGCTCGGATCAACGCAATATATATATAAAGCTCTAAAAGAAATTAAAGGTACAATGCAATGCAATATGAGGGAAATGCTCAGGTCTCTGCCCGCAATCCATATGTATGCAATGCAGTATGAGGAAAAGGCTCAGGTCTATGCCCGCAATCCCTGTATGCAATGCATAATGAGGGAAAGGCTCAGGTCTATGCCCGCAATCCCTGTATATGCAATGAAAAATGAGGGAAACGCTCAGGTCTATGCCCGAAATCCCTGTATATGCAATGAAAAATGAGGGAAACGCTCAGGTCTATGCCCGAAATCCCTGTATGCAATGCAGAATGAGGAAAAGGCTCAGGTCTATGCCCTCAATCCCTGTATATGCTATACAAAATGAGGAAAAGGCTCAGGTCTATGCTCGCAATCCCTGTATTTATACGTAATATAAAGTAAATCTCCAAAATAATATAGTTTTAAGGGTTTGAGGAAAAACCAGTTAGAAATCTCAAAGAAATATCATTAAATAAGTTTCAAAGAATAGTAACGATTGGAAAATCAGTTAGAAATTAATTTACCATGATAAATCTTAAGTTATTATGCAATTTAAATGATAGCAGTAATAATAGAGTTGAAAAGAAAGCATTATGTAGAAAGAAATAAGGAACTTCAGTGAAAATATCCCGTGCACGCGCTCGTCACCTCACGTACACGGGGTTTTTTATAGGAAAAACCAGTAAAAATGCCTAAGGGAGATTCCCCAACAGAGAGTTAGGCAAGCCACTTACCTCAAT
>ML251536.1:10621-56969 GCA_005239495.1 Nicotiana undulata | reverse complement strand
AAATCAGTCTATGCCTACAGATGGGACCAACCTGGTTCGAAGTGGACTTCCAGGTAATAGACGGGCCAACATCTTACAACTTGCTGTTAGGACGACCCTGGATCCATGCTGCTGGGGCCGTCGCATCGACACTACATCAGGCGGTGAAATTCGAGTGGAACCATCAAGAGGTAATCATCCACGGCGACAGTAGCAACCCTATCTACAGTCACCAGACTATCCCTGTGATTGATAGAAAGAGAAAACTGGGTGGAGGAACTTATCACCATATTGAGCGAGTCAACGCCATTGACAAGGACAAATGGTGGGATAGTAAAATCGAGAGCATACTAAATTGGAATGGGTACGAGCCTGGCAAAGGGCTCGGCAAGAACCTTCAAGGAATCTCCAAACCCATCAAGATCAAGAAACATGGTACCACTTTCGGTCTGGGATATGAGTACACCTGGGAAGAATTCAATAGCTGGTCGCCACCTTGGCGCGGTCCTTACTACCCATTGGAGCAGCCGATACCGTATCTGGAGCAGACCTTCCAGCAAGCCGACGTTATTTATGGGTCAGATGAAGAAGAAGCACTCGCTGCACTAATGAATTTGTTCCTGGAGGATGATGATATGGATTGCTGTGTTATTCTCAAGGAGGAGGGGGAGGAAGGCCCTTCCGTACAGGCAGTAAGCGAGGGAGCATATCTCATGAACTGGTCTATCAGGACCACCAGAGCCCGCCGAGCCTCGGGGTAGCAAGGCTAAAAACAAGCATTATTTATTGTTTTATTTACTAAACAATTTTCCCTTTTCTGCATTTCTTTTTTTTAATTCCCGCAATAAGATCTTCAATGTTCAAAACAGTTATCCAATTTATCAAAGCATTTCTAATTTCTCTCACAAATTCGATATTTATTCGTCACTGTTTTCTCTTATTACTTTATCTATACATCATTACTATTACTTTACTTGATGAACCGATGATTGTGACGTGCAATGAGACGACGCAACAAACGGACATTGAGTTTGAAAATCAAAGAAGAAGTTACCAAGCAGATCAACGCCAAAGTTCTCCGGGTGGTTGAATACCCAACATGGTTAGCCAACATTGTACCTGTGCCAAAGAAAGACAGGAAGGTCAGAGTCTGTGTCGACTACCGAGATCTCAACCGGGCTAGTCCTAAAGATGACTTCCCCTTGCCAAACATACACATTCTAATTGACAATTGCGCCAAGCATGAGCTACAATCCTTCGTAAATTGCTTCGCTGGATATCATCAAATTTGGATGGATGAGGAAGATGCTGAGAAAACGGCATTCATCACGCCTTGGGGAGTGTACTGTTACAAGATGATGTCGTTCGGTTTAAAGAATGCAGGGGCCACCTACATGAGGGCCATGACTACCATATTCCACGACATGATTCACAAAGAGATCGAGGTGTATGTGGACGGCGTCATTATCAAATCAAACAAAGCTGCTGATCATATGGAAGATTTAAGTAAGTTCTTCAACAAGTTGAGAAAATATAATCTGAAGCTGAACCCCGCAAAGTGTGCATTCGGGGATCCTGCTGGGATTTATTGTGAGCCGCTGGGGAATAGAATTGGACCCGTCAAAAGTCAAGGCCATTCAAGAGCTACCGCCGCCAAAGAACAAGAATGATGTTATGAGCTTCTTGGGAAGACTCAATTACATCAGTCGATTCATAGCACAGTCTACAGTCATCTGTGAACCGATCTTCAAAATGTTAAAGAAGGACGCTACAACTAAGTGGACCGAGGATTGTCAAAAAGCTTTCGACAGAATCAAGGAGTATCTATCCACACTGCCGGTCTTGATACCACCTGATCCAGGTAGACCCCTGCTACTCTACCTTGCCGTACTAGATGGAGCTTTCGGTTGCGTTCTGGGGCAACATGAAAAAACAGGAAGGAAAGAACAAGCTATTTATTATCTCAGCAAGAAGTTCACTCCGTATGAAGCCCGATATTCTTTGCTGGAATGCACTTGCTGCACTTTGACCTGGGTCGCTCAGAAGCTGAGGCACTACTTCTGTGCCTATACAACATATCTCATATCAAGGATGGATCCATTAAAATACATCTTTCAGAAACCCATGCCCACTGGAAAGCTAGCCAAGTGGCAAATCCTGTTGAGTGAGTTCAACATTATTTATGTGACTCAAAAAGTGGTCAAGGGACAAGCATTAGCAGACCATCTTGCTGAGAATCCAGTGGACGGAGAATACGAACCCCTGAATACGTATTTTCCTGATGAAGAAGTATCATTCGTAGGAGAAGACATTGCAGAATCCTACGACGGTTGGAGGATGTTCTTTGATGGTGCAGAAAACTTCAAAGGAGTCGGTATCGGAGCAGTCTTAATATCAGAAACAGGTCAGCATTACCCAGAATCAGCCAAACTCGGGTTTCCATGCACCAACAACATGGCTGAATATGAGGCCTGCATCTTGGGGCTCAAGATGGATTGACATGAACGTGCATGAGCTATTAGTGATTGGTGACTCAGACTTATTGGTAAATCAAGTACAAGGATAATGGGCAACCAAAAATTCCAAGATACTACCCTATCTACATCACGTTCAGGAGTTGAGAAAGAGGTTCATAAAGATAGAGTTCCGGCATGTCCCCAGAGCCCAGAATGAGTTCGCCGATGCTCTGGCTACCTTGTCATGTATGATTCAGCATCCAGACAAAACTTTCATTGACCCCATTCCAGTGAAAATTCACAGTCAGCCGGCCTACTGTGCCCATGTTGAAGAAGAAGCCGACGAAAATCCTTGGTTTCATGACATCAAGGGATATTTGGCAAAAGGAGAATACCCAAAGCTTGCAAACGCCACTTAGAAGCTCACACTTCGAAGATTGTATAACAATTTCTTTCACAGTGGAGGAATCCTGTATAGGAGGACTCCTGATTTGGGGTTATTAAGGTGCGTCGACGCAAAGGAAGCATCAAAACTATTGGAAGAAATTCATGCTGGGACCTGTGGTCCACATATGAACGGGTTTGTATTAGCAAAGAAGATACTCCAAGCGGGTTACTTCTGGATGACCATGCAAACAGACTGTATCCAGTACGTCTGAAAATGCCACCGATGTCAGATACATGGGGATATGATAAAGGTACCTTCGAGTGAGATTAATGCAACAAGTTCACCATGGACGTTCGCCGCCTGGGGCATGGACGTCATTGGACCTATCGAGCCTGCCGTCTCCAACGGACACAAGTTTATCCTGGTTGCCATCGATTACTTTACTAAATGGGTCGAAGCAGCCTCCTACAAGGCAGTCACCAAGAAAGTCATGGCCGGCTTTGTCCGCGACCGCGTTATTTGTCGGTTCGGAGTTCCAGAGTCAATCATCACCGATAATGGTTCTAAGCTCAACAGTGACGTGATGAAAGCCATGTGTGAAACATTGAAGATCAAACACAAGAACTCCAGAACTTACAGACCTCAGATGAATGGAGCTGTAGAAGCCGCTAACAAAAGCATCAAGAGGATATTAAGGAAGATGATAGAAAGGCACAAGCAATGACATGAGAAGTTATCATTCGGCTTATTCTGATATCGCACCACAATCCGCACATCAACCGGGGCAACCCCCTACATGCTGGTTTACGGCACATAGGCTGTTATTCCCGCCGAAGTGGAGATTCCATCTTTGAGAATTATACAAGAAGCTGAGCTCAGCAACACGGAATGGGTAAGAAACCGTTATGAGCAACTAGACCTCATAGACAGGAAGAGGATGAACGCAGTTTGTCATGGTCAACTCCAGCAGAACAGAATGTCCAGAGCCTTCAACAAGAAAGTCAAGCCAAGACGATTCACACCAGGGCATCTGGTGCTAAAGAAAATCTTTCCTCACCAAGACGAAGCCAAAGGGAAATTTTCTCCCAAATTGCAGGGTCCGTACCTAGTTCAAAGAGTACTGATAGGAGGAGCACTTATACTTGCATAAATGGATGGAGAAGTTTGGCCAAAACCAATCAATTCAGATGCAATCAAGCGCTACTATGTGTAATTCCTTATGCTTTTGTCAACAATGTAAATTGAACTACGCCTGACCTGATTCCCGTTTAAGAGGGGATACGTAGGAAGCCCTATGGTTTCGGTCACAATTCAATAAAAATTTCATTTTCCCCATAATTGGAAATTGGGGCAGAATTTTGAGGAGGACCCTCAAAATTCTGAAGCAAGCAGCAGTCCGGAAGCATCCACCCAGCCAACTGGGGCAGAATTTTGAGGAGGACCCTCAAAATTCTAAAGGAAGTTCAGCCGATCGCCGAGCAAGCAGCAGTTAGGAGTAGTCACCTATCAAACTGGGGCAGAATTTTGAGGACCCTCAAAATTTTGTAGCAAGAGGTTGCAATGCCTCGAACCGCGTCACGATCGCTGGTTCATCCAAAAACTATTTCTAGATTATATACTTATATTATATCTTTACAAAATCATGCATATCTATTTTTGAAACAGCTTGTTTAGCAAACGCTACCCCCAATAGTACAGACAACATCATCTACGAGCAGACAAGTCAAGCAAAGCTGGCAGGGATACGAACTAACCTTCCCCCTTTACAGAACTTACAATTTTTCTTTGGATGCAGGCACAAAGATCGCAAAGACATATCATCCACCCGAAAGACATACAGTGTTCAAAGACATCCTCCTCAAACTCGTCGCACATGCCAACATTTGTTATCAGCACAAACGATATTTCATTACCACAATGCTCTACCGCAATTTATTACTAGCTAAGAGTTTATGTTGTCAGTCTTTTAATATTGCATAAGGCTACCATTCTTCCTTCCGAGACTAAGCGTTGTCTCCATCTGCATTTTTATTCCCTGCATTGCATAAGGCTACCATTCTACCTTCCGAGGTTAAACGCTACCTCCATCTGCATTTATTTTTTCCTGCATAAGGCTACCATTCTTCCTTCCGAGACTAAGCGTTGTCTCCATCTGCATTTTTATTCCCTGCATTGCATAAGGCTACCATTCTACCTTCCGAGGTTAAACGCTACCTCCATCTGCATTTATTTTTTCCTGCATAAGGCTACCATTCTACCTTCCGAGACTAAGCACTGTCTCCATATGCATTTTATTCCTTGCATAAGGCTACCATTCTGCCTTCCGAGACTAAGCACTATCTCCATCTGCATTTTATTTCCTGCATAAGGCTACCATTCTGCCTTCCGAGGTTAAACGCTACCTCTATCTGCATTTACATCTTGCATAAGGCTGCCTTTCTGCCTTCCAAGACTAAGCTCTATCTCCGTCTATACTTCACTTCTTGCATAAGGCTACCATTCTGCCTTCCGAGGCTAAACACTGCCTCCCCTTTACTTTTCAAATCAACTACTGTCTCTACCATTATCTACTTCGTTTTCTTTCGGGCTAAGCTCTGCCCCTTTAATTCGCAAGACTAAGCTATGTCTTGTTAGCATCATGCTATTGCATTTTCATGGGCTGAAATATCGCCAACCTATCCGAAGGCATCATCGTTCAGAGGCACCATCTTCATGGCCCAAGAACATCATGTCATGGCCTGAGGATCTCTTTTATCAGTTTGCATATCATTATTCAAAGGCATCATGGTTCGGAGGCACCATCTTCATGGTCCGAGGACATCATTTCATAGCATGCGAATCCTGCATCAAGCGAATCATGTCCCAAGACATCATGGTCTAAGGACGTCATCCTTATCCGTCTAAAGACAACATTCATAGTCCAATGGGAATATGCATCATGTTTAAATTACGCACAATATATGCTTGTTATTCATTTGCAGGAAATCCGGCCAGGAACAGCCAGCCAGGCAGGAGCGGACCGCTCCAGCTCTCAAAACTACCCCGTAAGCCATTCTGTTCACCTCGCCTTGGACCTCGCATCCGTCCTTGTAAACGTCACCAGTATACTTCGCCGGCGGCTCCTGAACTACATACGGCCTGATTCCTGTAAAACCAGGGATATGTAGGCAGCTCAAAGGCCAGGGGCGGCCTGAATCTTCCATACTATTTCTACTCGGTCAAAATTGGCCATCATATCTTTACCCGACAACTCTTTCATCCTTTTCGGGTAAAGAGGGGCAGCTGTTGATACCCAATTTTTCCTTAAAATTATTTTGAACTTGCATATGTACCTTCAAAATCAGTTTCTATAACAACTGGTGTTTTTCTATAATTTTCCCACATTTTTATTAATTTATTCTAATTTATCTAGTAGCTTTATCTCTAATAATTGATTATATTACAAATGATTTCAAAAAAAAAAAAAATTTCGTGATTTAATATATCATTTTGGTCCTATTAAGACCAAATTTATTTCACAAATTAGCCAAATCGGCACCATCTGACTAATAACTTTGAAATTATAGCCTAATTACTTATTTCTATGCTAATTTTACTCAATAATTAGTCATTTATATTTTAAATACTAACTAATCATTTTAATTTAGTCTATTTAGCCTCAATTTCATTTTTTACAATTATTAGCCATTTTTATAAAAAATTTATCTACTTTTAATTGGGTATTTAATATTTGGCCATTTTTATTTAAATTTCAGCCATCTTTAACCCAAACCTTAACAAACCCAACGACCCAGCCCAACTAAATTATCCTACCCGGCCCAACCCCTCTAATTAATCTGAGCCGTTGATCAAATTAGATCAACGGCCAAGAACCTTATTTCCATAATTAACTCAACCAAACGCCCCCATCGAGCCCTCATTTTCCCAAGACCCCGTCTCTCTCTATCCCACTCTGTTACTCTCTAACTCTCTCTAGAAGTCTCCTCGGCTTTTCTCCTCCGATGGGTTCTGTTCACCTTCTCCGTCCGGTTCTCTCACCGGAAAATATCGTCCTTCACCATCTCCAGGCTACCTACCCACTTTGCACCGGTCCAGTGATACTCTGGGGATCTCAGGCGAACCTGGAGCGGTCCAACTCATCTCCCATGGTCCCCAAAAGGGTAATGCTAAAGATAATTAGGCCGTAGAGTGTGGTTTATCTGCTCGAGGACGAGCAAAGGTTTAAGTGTGGGGTGTTGATAATAGGTGAATTAAACTATAATTGTACCCCTAATGAACCACACTTTGTGATGTTTTAATGTAAATATTGATAATAAAATGCTCTGATTAGTGTTTTTCGTGCTTTGCAGGTTATATTTCACAAAAGAGGACTTTGGAGCAATTTGGAGTCAATTATGGAAGTTTGAGGCCAATCACAAAGATACCCATGGAATGCAATGGAAAATAAGCGAGAACAGAACTGAAGCAAGGCCACCGCGACCGCAGTCGACCGCGGCGCGACCGCAGTCGACCGCGGCGCGACCGCGGTTGAAGAAATTGAAGCTATAAAAAGTAGCCTACCGCGGTCCTGCCGCGACCGCGGTCAAACGCTGGAACTTCAGGGATCAAAGTGCAAAACACGGGATTTTATTGCCCAAACCCTATATAAGTCTTGTAAATCCGCCCAAGAGAGGGGGAGACCAATTTTTAGCATCAATTAGGAGGCTACTTGATTGTGAGAAGGGATTTCAACAATTAGACCTTTAATTCTTCTTCTTTCATCTCTAATTGTTAGTAGTATGATTTATTTTGGGTTTTTGTTATCTTTGAGCATGAGTGGCTAAACACCCACTTTTCTGGGGTTGTGATTTAGCCATGAATATTGTTATTCAACATTAGCGTAACCTTGATTATAATTCTCTCAATATATGGTTGTTTCTTCAATTTTGAGCTTAATTGCTTAATTGTCTGGCCAGCAGTTAGGTTCTATATATTATCTATGCTATGCTTGGGAAAGCCGTGTATAGATTAGAGAAGAGTTGAAGAGAGCGCGATCCTAACCCTTCAAGGGAGCGGATTTGTGGTTAGGATAGGAATATACCTAGTCACTGTGCTTAATCAAATATCGTGATCTTAGTGCGTTCTAATAGATTAATTTCATAAGAATATAGGAGTTAATCTATTGAGAATAGGCGAGTAGTGCTTCGGGAGAAGGCTATGAGAACAATTATCGATTAATTAGCTACTATGAGTGAATTATATGAAAGGGAAAGTTAATTAGAATACAATACGAATGGTGAACAATCACAACCCTAGAATATTTGTCTCTACTGAATACACATCAATACTTTCGTTACTTGATAATTAGTTAATTCTCAGAATTGTAGCATAGCAAAGTTACACTATTGGATTTTTAGTTGGCTCGATTGAATAACAATTATAGTGAATTAGTGAGTAGTTTATACAACTCTCTGTGGGTTCGACATCCGATTTATCATTATATTACTTGTACGACCACGTATACTTGCGTGTGCGTTTGGGAGCAACAAGTTTTTGGCGCCGTTTCCGGGGACTTGAATATAGATTACCTTCTAGTTTTTACTTTAATTGTTTATTTCATCTAGTCTAATGTTACTTGATCGTTTCTCTAATCTCAGGAACTCTAATTGAATGCATAGGGTCAGAAACCAGGACAGACTAGACGGCTTTGACCCCGAACCTGAAAGAACATTTCACAGGAGGTTAAGGGAAGCAAGGGATACAAACAATATTCAGGACTTCGTTCAATTTCTTGTGAACATGGCAGAGGAACAACACATGGAAGTTCAGGAGGTAGCAATGCCCAGTATTGCTAATGTTACCTCCAGTATCGTGAAACCCAGAATCACTGGGCATTTTGAGCTGAAACAGAGCATGATCCAGCTACTTCATGCGAACGGGCAGTTCATGGGTCTTCCACACGAGGATCCACAACAGCACATTCTAAACTTCTTGGAGATTAGTGATACTTATATCACTAATGGGGTCAAGCCAGACTATGTGAGGCTCACACTTTTCCAATTCTCTCTGTTGGGTGAAGCAAAGCGATGGCTAAAGGCAGAACCAGCTAATTCCATTACATCCTGGAATGATTTGGCAAGAAAATTTCTGGCAAGATTCTTCCCTTCAGGCAAGACTGCAAAGATCAGAAGTGAGATAGTCTCCTTTAAACAGAAAGCAGGCGAATCTTTATATTCAGCATGGGAAAGGTTCAAGGGGCTACTCAGAGACTGTCCTCATCACAATCAGACAAACGAAGTGTTAGTTTACACTTTCATTGAGGGTCTCCATGCCCAAACAAAAATTGTGGTAGATGCAGCAACTGGAGGTCAGGTATTGGAGAAGCATTATGATGAAATATTTGCATTATTAAATAAATTCTCCAAAAGCAATCCATACTGGCAAGGTGAGATGGGAAGGAATGTGGTTCAAAAGTCACCAGGGGTTCTTGAATTAGACGTTGTCTCAGCATTGTCAATTCAGATTTCTACATTGACTAACCAAGTCAATCAGATGACCTTGATCATTAACAAGCAACAGTCTCAACCATTGCAACAGGTCCAGCCAGTACAACAGGTTCAAGTATTTTGTGAAGTTTGTGGAGAGGGTCACCCGAGTGACTCATGCTCAGCCAATCGAGAGTCTGTCTGCTTTGTGGGTAATCCAAATAGAGGGAAAGCAAATCAATATGGGAACAGTTATAATCCCAACTGGAGGAACCACCCAAACTTCTCTTGGGGTGGAAATCAAGGCACTCAGAGTCATTACAGGCCTCCAGCACCTCAAGCACCTCAGCAACAATACAAACTACCTCAGGCTGAACAATCAGCTAGCCTTGAGGAGATTATGAAAAGAATGATGAACGACCAACTTGCTTATAATCAGAAAATAATGGCAGATCACCAAACCCAAGTAATAGCAATGAGAAACCTGGAACGTCAAATGGGGCAACTTGCCAGTTCCCAAAATACCCGACCAGCTGGGGCTCTCCCAAGTGACACTGATGCTAATCCTAAAGCATCTGTCAATGCTGTATCATTGAGGAATGGGAGGAAATTGGAAGAAGTTCAATCCAAGAGAAGAAAACAGGTAACTTTTAATGAGAAACCATCCATTATTGAATCAACATCAGTCGATCCAAAAGAATCAGAAAAGCCAGTTGAAGAGGCGGTGGCCGAGCAACCTCCACCATTGGTTGCAAGGCCACCCCCTCCGTTCCCTCAAAGGTTTGCAAAAAGTGAAAGATAATGCCGCATACAAAAAGTTCCTTGACCTCTTGAAGCAGGTACAAATCAATATTCCAATAGTAGATATTTTGCAGGAGGTGCCCAAATATGCTAAATACATCAAGGACATTGTGGCCAATAAAAAAAGGCTGACTGAGTTCGAGACCATGGCGCTCACTGAGGAATGTAGCTCAAGAATTCAAAGCAAGCTACCTTAGAAATTAAAGGATCCGGGTAGTTTTACTATCCAAATCTCAATTGATAAGCATGCAATCGGGCGAGCTTTGTGTGATCTTGGGGCGAGCATTAATTTGATGCCACTATCTGTGTTCAGGCAGTTGGGGTTGGGTGAGCCACGCCCAACAACAAGGATTTTACAGTTGGCTGATCGCTCCCTTGGTCATCCTGAGAGAGTGATCGAAGATGTATTGGTTCAAGTGGGCTCTTTCATATTCCCAACTGATTTCATTATCCTGGATTATGAGCCTGATCAGGAAGTCCCATTTATTTTAGGGCGTCCATTCTTAGCCACGGGCCGAGCTATTATTGATGTGTGTGAAGGGAAGATGACGATGCGGGTTGGTGATCGAGTGGAGGTGTTTAATGTCTATAAAGCACTCAAATTACCAGTCCACTATGAAGAGCTATCCATGATTACTGTGGTGGAAAGCAAGGCTGCATCAGTGGTTCCCTACATGTGTCCTGTTGACCCTCTTGAGCAAATTCTAGTGGGGGATGAAGAAGATAAAGAAGATGAAACAAGGGGAGAAATTGAGAATGCTCTTGAAATATCTTGCAGTTACATCCACGGGCTAAGAAAATTTGAGGAGTTGAACAAGCCTATCATAGTAACCCCTCCTAAGCCTTCTATTGAGGAAGCTCCAAAGCTGGAACTTAAACCTCTTCCAGTACATTTATGCTATGCTTATTTAGGGAACTCTGAGACATTGCCCGTGATCATCTCGTCCAGCCTAACCAAGACACAAGAAGAGAAAGTGCTCAAAGTACTTCGTGAGCTCAAAAAGGCGATTGGGTGGACCATTGCAGATATTAAGGGAATCAGTCTGTCGTTTTGTATGCACAAAATATTTTTGGAAGAGGGACACCGCCCGAGTGTTGAGCATCAAAGGAGGTTAAATCCCATCATGAAGGAAGTGGTGAAGAAAGAAGTCATAAAATTGCTGGATGCAAGTATCATCTTTCCTATTTCTGACAGCAACTGGGTGAGCCCGGTTCAGTGTGTGCCCAAAAAGGGAGGGATGACTGTGATTGAGAATGAGAAGAATGAGCTGATTCCTACCCGCACTGTTACGGGATGGAGAGTTTGCATTGATTATCGAAGGCTCAACAAGGCAACCCGCAAGGATCACTTTCCACTCCCCTTCATTGATCAAATGTTGGACAGATTAGCTGGGCATGAATATTATTGCTTTCTTGATGGGTATTCAGGATACAATCAAATTGTCATATGCCCAGAGGATCAGGAAAAGAACACATTTACTTGTCCTTATGGTACCTTCGCCTTCAAGCGAATGTCGTTTGGTCTTTGTAATGCACCAACCACTTTCCAGAGATGTATGATGGCTATTTTCACTAATATGGTGGAAAAATTTGTGGAGGTGTTCATGGATGACGTGACTTCTCAGTCTTTAGGTCTTCTTATGATAATTGTTTGAAAAATCTGAGCATGGTGTTGGCCCGTTGTGAAGAAACAAATCTGATCTTAAATTGGGAAAATGCCACTTTATGGTGCAGGAAGGCATCGTTTTGGGTCATAGAGTGTCTGGGAGTGGCATCGAAGTTGATAAGGCAAAAGTGGAGGCTGTTGAAAAACTACCTCCATCAATTTCTGTGAAGGGTGTACAGAGTTTTTTGGGACACGCAGGATTCTATAGGCGCTTTATTAAAGGTTTTTCTAAAATTGCTACTCCTCTGTGCAAGTTGCTGGAAAAAGATGTCAAGTTCAATTTTGATGAAGCCTGCCTGAAGGCATTTGGGGAGCTCAAAAAGAAATTGGTAGATGCCCCCATAATTGTTGCACATGATTGGTCCGTACCATTTGAACTTATGTGTGAT
Organism: Nicotiana undulata; assembly: GCA_005239495.1. Lineage (NCBI taxonomy): Eukaryota > Viridiplantae > Streptophyta > Magnoliopsida > Solanales > Solanaceae > Nicotiana > Nicotiana undulata. The sequence goes on along the minus strand of ML251536.1, from coordinate 44,826 downwards.
GCAAGTGACCATGCAGTTGGGGCAGTGCTCGGCCAGAGGAAAGACAAGGTGTTTTATTCCATTTACTATGCGAGTAAGACCCTTGATGATGCACATCAGGATTACACCACCACGGAAAAGGAGCTGCTAGCTGTGGTGTGGGCCTTTGAAAAATTTCAGGCATACTTGGTGGGAACAAAAGTCATAGTCCACACAGATCATGCAGCAATCAGGTATCTATTTACAAAGAAGGAATCTAAAGCTAGATTGATGCGCTATTTTTTATTGTTGCAGGAATTTGATGTGGAGATACGAGACCGAAAAGGCACTGAAAACCAAGTAGCTGACCATCTGTCAAGGCTGGAAAATCATGACCATGTGGAGGAGGGTGAAGAAATTAAAGAAGTGTTTCCTGATGAGCAACTTTTTGCTATAACCCAAGACCCTCGTCCATGGTATGCTGACTTTGTGAATTATCTGGTGAGTGGGGTACTTCCTCCAGAAATTGAATCTGAGGCAAAGAAGAGGTTCTTACGTGATGTGAAGTTTTACTATTGGGATGAGCCAAATTTGTACAAAGAATGTGGTGATCAGTTAATGAGGAGATGTATTCCTGATAAAGAGGTGGATCTTGTGCTGTATGATTGTCATGCATCACCTTATGGGGTCCATCATGGTGGCGATATAACAGCGGCGAAAGTGCTACAATCTGGGTTCTTTTGGCCAACTCTATTCAAGGACGCCCACACGTTTGTTAAAAAGTGTGACCAATACCAGAGAATAGGAACGATCACGAGGAAGCACGAGATGCCCTTGAATAATATCCTGGAGGTAGAGATTTTTGATGTGTGGGGGATAGATTTTATGGGTCCATTCCCATCATCCAGAGGAAACAAATAAATTCTACTAGCAGTTGACTACGTGTCAAAATGGGTGGAGGCAATTGCATTGCCAACAAATGATGACATGGTTGTAGCTGCGTTTGTGAAGAAGAACATATTCTCGAGATTTGGGACCCCACGTGCCTTTATTAGTGATGAAGGAACCCATTTTTGCAATCGGTCGTTGAATAACCTGCTATCGAAATATGGAGTACGACATCGAGTTGCGACAACATATCACCCTCAAACAAGTGGACAAGAAGAGGTATCCAACAGAGAGATAAAGAAAATATTAGAGAAAACGGTGAGTGTAAACAGGAAAGATTGGGCTGCAAAGTTAGATGATGCCTTATGGGCATATAGAACAGCTCACAAAACGCCTATTGGGGCGTCATCGTACAAGCTGGTCTATGGGAAGGCATGTCACCTTCCCGTTGAGCTCGAACATAAAGCATATGGGGCCATCAAAAAGCTAAACATGAACCTTGAAGCCGCGGGTGAGAAAAGATTGCTGCAGTTGGATGAATTAGATGAGTTCAGGCTGCACTCGTATGAAAATGCCAAACTGTACAAATAAAAGACCAAGATATGGCATGACAAGCATATTAAGCCACGTCAATTCGAGCCACGCCAACAGGTATCATTATTCAATTCTAGGCTGAGAATGTTTCCTGGAAAGCTGAAATCGAGATGGTCAGGCCCGTTTGAGGTGGTAAGAGTCACTCCATATGGTGCGCTTGAGCTGCGAGCTATACATGGTGAAAGAAATTTTTGGTGAATGGACATAGAGTCAAGCACTATTGGGGTGGTACCATGAATCGTGAGAAGACCAACGTCGTGCTCGCTGATTAGTGGGGCCAGAATCTGCGTCGTGCCGCGACGTTAAATCAGGCGCTTCATGGGAGGCAACCCATTGATTGTTGTACTCGTCGTGCCGCAACGTTAAATCAGGCGCTTCGTGGGAGGCAACCCATGCTAGTAGTGTTTTCCCCTTTTAACATGTAGAAATTGTTGTAATTAAAACTTACAAGTTTTTAAGTGTGCAGGACAATGGTGGAGGTGTGTTAAGCAAAAGCCTGGGGCATAACACAACTCAGGTAAGATGAAAAAGAGGTTAAAACAAAGAACACTTCGAAAACAAGCTAAAAATCTCGGAAGACCCTGAACCGCGGCGCGACCGCGGCGAAAAGGGCTCTCTAAATCTCACCGCGGCAAACCGCGGCGCGGCCGCAGCAAACCGTGGCGCGGCCGCAGCAAACCGCGACGCGACCGCGGTGGAAAGGCCTCTCTGAATCTCACCGCGACCGCGGTAAAAAGGCTCTCTGAATCTCACCGCGAGCGCGGCAAACCACGGCGCGACCGCGATGAAAAGGCCTCTCTGAATCTCACCGCGACTGCGGTCGACCGCGGCGAGCCACTTCCAGCCCAGGTACGTCTGAATTTTTTTTAAATTTCTTTTCTTTTCCTTTTATTTCATTTTTCTTTTTAACCCTACCCTACCCAATAACCCCACTTTCCCACCATCTCCCATAAACTCCCCCCCTCCATATATCAACGCCCCCTTCTCTCTTCTCCTCCCCATTCTCTCTTCTCCTACCAAAACCCAACACTCTTAAAGCAAGACCCCCATTCCTCTTCTTCCTCCAAGAACACCTTCTCTCTCTCATTCCCCTCACTCCACCATTGTTGTCCTGTTCAAGTAAGTTTTCTTCTTCTTTTTTCTCTTCCTTTTTTTGTTAATTTTTGCTTTTTCATTTGTTATTGTGTAGTTGATCTTGTAAATTTTTGTGTAATAGTAGGTCCCCACCACATTTTGACTTGTTATATGGTGGGTGTGGCCACTTTGGGGTTGATATGTGATGGTTGGGGTTGGTTCAACAATAGTAATATCTTGTGTGGGGTGGGGTGGTTATTGAGGCTTGGGTGTTGAAGATCTATTTGGGGCCCTACATTACTGTATTTGGGGGCCTTAGTGGGTCAGTATGTTGGAAGTTAAGGATGATGTGGTAACAATGGGGCTTGTGTGTATGTGTTAACAATTGTGCCCACCTAATGTTTGTGCATTGGCCACTTGTGGCAAAATTTGGGTTGTTTGGTGACTATCGGGTGGTGAAGTCTGAGTATTCACCTGACAGGCACATTATGTAGGCTCTCCCTCACTTTTGTCCCTTTTTGATCGTAGGTAACATGGCCCCCCGCAAGCGCAAAAACACTGGCAGCACTTCAGCGCCAACCTATGACGCAACCCGCTTTGAGTCCGAGGAGTGTGAGGACCGGTTCAACGCCAAGGATGCTAATAATTTGGTCCCCGAAGTGCCAATAGACCGAGAAACCCTTCAGACTGAAAACCCAGCTATGTATGAGGAGATCCAAAGGTGCGGGTTGGGCCTCTTATTTGAGGAGCCATAGGTAGCTAACATCATGATGGTCCGGGAGTTCTATGCGAACTGCCTGGTACATATGCTCCGGTCAGTCATTGTTAGGGGCAAAGTAGTGGATGCTACCGTGGAGGCACTTTGTCAGGTCTATAGGTTGCCGCATTTCACCAGTGAAGTCGATTACTATCGGGCCTACCAGTCTCCGGCGATCAATTGGAACATGCTTCTTGAGTCTATCTGTTTGGGTGGGCGGCCCATCTGGGTGAAGGAAAACATCACGCTCAATTCTAGTTCCTTCACCTGGGAGGCCAAGTGCTGGTTCACAGTGATATGTAGTCGTTTCTTACCCACAAGCAACACCACTGATGTGAATGGTCCGCGGGCAGTGATGGTGTGGTGCTTCGTAAATGGAATGGACTTTGATGTTGCCCGGGTGCTTGGTGATGAAATGTTTATCCGGTCGTCCGAACTGACTAAAGGGTTCTACTTTCCCTCCCTTGTCACGAGGTTGTGCAAATTGGCGAATGTGTCCGAAAGGCCTGGTGATGGGAAATTGCGAAAAAAGGCTGCCTTCAGAGCTGCAAAGATAAATGTGGGCAAAGACGTTGCAGCGCCCATAGAAATTGATGATGATGAGGCGGCCCCACCTCCTACTGCACCACCACGGAGGTCCCATGATGGGGCAGGACCCTCTAGGTCCCGGTATGGTGCCAGGATGTCCACTTTGGAGGAGGATGTGGCTGATTTGCGCACCTCAGTAGATGGCCTTCACGTCCGGTTGGATGCACTGTCCACACGGCAGGCTAGATCGGAGAGCAGATTTATGGCGTGGTTCCGCGCACTTGGGAGGGCCTGCAATGTGGACCCAACCTTCGTTTCTGACTCCGACTGAGCTCCAGGGAAGTTTCCTTACCCTTCTATACTTTTATTGTTAGTTGTCATGGGGACATGCCATGTTTTTACGTATGGGGTGAGAGACTTAGTTGGTGTATGTTTGCACTGGTTATTTGATTTTTGTATATATTATTTCTAGTTGTGTTTTGTTTCATCACCTTGGCCCAAAGACGGATACCTCTCGACGGGTCTGTTGAGGGCTTAAGTCGAATCTCAAAAGAAAAAATGTATATATATATATATATATATATATATATATATATATATATATATATATATAAAATGTAGGAGGCTCTTCCTGATGACGAACCACTTAGACAGTCTTCTTGAGGGAAGTAGTCTAAAGAAAAGACCAAAAAGATTTTTTATTTTCTTTTTAAGTAGTGTAGTAATTCCCCCTTGGTTTTTCTTTTGACCACGATTCTTTTTCAAGGGTTTAGCTTGAACCTGGTTAGTCTTTTTTTGTTGTTGTAGTTATTAGGACTCTCTTGGGCAAGAAGGGTAAAGGCAAGAGTGCACCCCTCAGTGTATACACCTGACAACAATCAAAACAAACTCGAGGGTGTGACGCTTAGGTTCACTTGTAGACTCTTGTATTATGCCTTAATTTTGCACACTGTGTCTAACTTGAATACTCACTTGAGTGTGTTGATGAACCAATTCTGAATGGATTATGTGCCATGTGTGTGTAAGGTAATTTTATTCCATGTCTGCATATGTTACCTAGAACTTGCCCTGTGTGTGTACGAAGCAAAATAGAAGTTTGTTTGGTCTTAGAAAGGATATAGGAAATTCTTTGTGAAGCCTACATAAATGTATCTCTACCTGTAAACAATGTACCATAGTTAACCCTTTTGAGCTTAAAGCCTGTTTCTTTGATAACCATATAATGACCCATATCCATGTGTTTGGATAGCTTGACTGTTTGAACCCTGTACCTCCTATGAGCACTTGAATTGTTAGAAAATACATAAAAAATCAAAGTGTGGTGTGGTGGTGTGGTCGGTGAGGAAAATCGTGGGAATAGAATGAAAGGTGCAATAGTATAAAAGAAGTGAAGCCACTAAAAAAAAAGAAATAAAAAGGAAAATGAACACACTTAGTCCTTGATATTGAGTGGCACGAAAAAGATAGTTGCACCTAAGAAAAGTGGGGTGATTATGAAACAAAATGTGGAAAACAAGTGGCTGAGCAAGGAAAATGGGCTGAATGTTGAATTAAATGTATTAAAAGTGCTTAGGGAGGTTAGTCACTATACCTAAATGTATCCTACCCATCCCTTAGCCTACATTACAACCAAATAAAGACTTATTGATCTTAGACTGAATGAACTCGATTAGCAGAGTATTACACTACGGGAAAGCTTATGGCGTATCTGTGTGACATATGAATGTTCTTTGTTGAGAGTGAGTGAATTCTTTCCATCTAAAGTTCCTGTTATTCTGCTTTTATCTTTGTGGAACTTCTCTCAATTGTGTGATGTGAGGGCATGTAATTCAGGAAGAAAAGGTAATTCTTCACCTCTGTATAGAGTACTTTGAGAAAGTAAGAGTGTGGCATGACATGTAAAGTCTTTTTTTGAGGTGTAGTTGTTTCACAGCTTGGGTTGGTAATCGTAAAATGACAGGTGTGGCACCAAAAGGGTAATGCTAAAGATAATTAGGCCGTAGAGTGTGGTTTATCTGCTCGAGGACGAGCAAAGGTTTAAGTGTGGGGTGTTGATAATAGGTGAATTAGACTATAATTGTGCCCCTAATGAACCACACTTTGTGATGTTTAATGTAAATATTGATAACAAAATGCTCTGATTAGTGTTTTTCGTGCTTTGCAGGTTATATTTCACAGAAGAGAACTTCTGAGTAATTTGGAGTCAATTATGGAAGTTTGAGGCCAATCACAGAGATACCCATGGAATGCAATGGAAAAATAAGCGAGAACAGAACTGAAGCAAGGCCACCGCGACCGCGGTCGACCGCGGTGGAAGAAATTGAAGCGAGAAAAAGTAGCCAACCGCGGTCCTGCCGCGCCCCTGCCGCGACCGCGGTCAAATGCTGGACCTTCAGGGATCAAAGTGCAAAACACGGGATTTTATTGCCCAAACCCTATATAAGTCTTGTAAATCCGCCCAAGAGAGGGGAAGACCAATTTTTAGCATCAATTAGGAGGCTACTTGATTGTGAGAAGGGATTTCAACAATTAGACCTTTAATTCTTCTTCTTTCATCTCTAATTGTTAGTAGTATGATTTATTTTGGGTTTTTGTTATCTTTGAGAATGAGTGGCTAAACACCCACTGTTCTGGGGTTGTGATTTAGCCATGAATATTGTTATTCGACATTAGCTTAACCTTGATTATAATTCTCTCAATATATGGTTGTTTCTTCAATTTTGTGCTTAATTTCTTAATTGTCTGGCCAACAGATAGGTTCTATATACTATCTATGCTATGCTTGGGAAAGCCGTGTATAGATTAGAGAAGAGTTGAAGAGAGCGCGATCCTAACCCTTCAGGGGAGCATATTTGTGGTTAGGATAGGAACATACCTAGTCACCGTGCTTAATCAAATATCGTGATCTTAGTGCGTTCTAGAAGATTAATTTCATAGGAATATAGGCGTTAATCTATTGAGAATAGGCGAGTAGTGCTTCGGGAGAAGGCTATGAGAACAATTATCGATTAATTTGCAACTATGAGTGAATTATATGAAAGTGAAAGTTAATTAGAATACAATACGAATGGTGAACAATCACAACCCTGGAATATTTGTCTCTACTGAATACATATCAATACTTTCGTTACTTGATAATTAGTTAATTCTCAGAATTGTAGCATAGCAAAGTTACACTATTGGATTTTTAGTTGGCTAGATTGAATAACAATTATAGTGAATTAGTGAGTAGTTTATACATGTCTCTGTGGGTTCGACATCCGATTTATCATTATATTACTTATACGACCACGTATACTTGCGTGTGCATTTGGGAGCAACAAGCACTGCCTGGGATCCTCTGAGATCCTTAGGAACTCTGACACACCTCGGTTACAAAGGGTCATGGCATATGACATGTTTGGATCTGGATACTTGGGCCTACTGTTAGGCTCCCTATAGTGTAACTTCTTAATTTTCTTATTCATCTGTGTAATTTATTCAATGTTGGTATGTAATAATTAATTGTAAAAACAACTCTGGCGTTGGATAGTGAAATGGGAGGGGTTATGCATGCTTAGTATAATTACGGGTAGAGAACATGCTTATAGGGTTTATTTTACCTATGTTTGCAATAGTCACATGTTTAGGAATACTTTCCATACATGCATTAGATACCATGCTTTAGGTCTATTTATTTCAGCATCTCATCATACTCATCATTTTTGTAGTAAAAGGCTGTTATAATTGCTGCATCATCTTTGCAAATGCCTCACTTAGAAATCCTGTTCGTAATTAAATAACTATAAAAACAGCTGTTATAAGGTTACTGCCTCTGCATGTTCACAATAACTATCTCTAGACATCCTGTTTAGGTTAAGCAGTATCATAAAATGTCAATATTTACATTAGAGACCATGCTACTTTAGGGCTTTAATTATCAACATGTTTGTGTTATCTATGCCGAATTCATGTGTTAAAACATACTGCATTGAACACTTGGAAATCATGTGTTAGGTTCAGTAACTCAACAAATTACTCTTTTGTATGTACTGTTTTGAGTCAAAAGGACGTGTAATAGGCAAATCTCGCTAAAATAAGTTTCGATTACTGAAAACGTTTGTGCATTTAAAAGAAATAGCATGCATAGGTTTGCATACTCAACATCCTGCCTGCATTTAGATATCATGCTTCGTAGGAATTGCATCCATACTTGTTTAAATACTCACTTCTCTACCACGACTAAGTCTAAACAGGTTCATCCTGACTATTCACTATTTCATGAGACTAAAACAGGATGACTGGAGTATTTTTACACACTTAGGCAAGCCTTAGGTATCAACATTTGTAAAACTTGACACTGTTTTCTCTGTGCATAACTTGGCTAATTGCAGATAAGAATTCATAGTTTAAAACTAACCAGGTTACTTCTTCTAAAACTCAGTAATTAATTTGTCCCGCTATTGTATTCACATATAGCCATCCTGTCTTAGGTTATGAAATTTGAGACCCTTTTGTGTTTGAGTCGTGCTAATCATGTGTATTGACTTGTGGAGGGATACATGAGCCTCGTATCTGCTTCTGTGTGTGCCCTATATTTTGCAGTCCTAACTGTTTTATTTGTCGCTTAGAAATTTGCCCTTTAAACCTAGGTGTTCAGCCTAGTACCTACCCTGTAGGAATAATAGTCCTAACTTCCTCCAGAACTGATAGGATGGGACGGGTAAGAGCACGTAATAAGCTTCGTGACCAATGCACGCTCTAAATACCTTCACGGGGTGGGAAGGGTAGAATATGGATATGATGACCGATGCGCTAATACCACGTGTAGCTCTGCCTATCGGGTATTGCATTTATGTGATCCATATTACTTTAAATCTATGACGTCTTTTCTCAAAGATTTACTTTTGATTTCTTTCAAATTTCTAATGAACTTCCATACTTGTTTGAAATCCCCTCTTATATGAGCCGTACTTGTTATTTGCTTATTTTACGAATTCACAAAAACCATTTGGCCGGGAACCACAGTTGTGGATCCTGAGGGGTGCCTAATACCTTCCCCTTGGGATAACTTCAAGCCCTTACCCAATCTCTGGTAATGCAAACTAGTCTTATGAGTTAACTAATCTAGGTGCCCTAACGCACCATAAAAATTGTTAGGTGGCGACTCTTCCTTTTAACCCTTTTAACCTTCAAAAGGAGTTGTCCAAAATGTCATAAACCCGATCTCTCCGCTTTAAGGGGGAAAAAGGGGACGCGACAGACGTTGCGAGTGTTGATATAAGAATCACTCCTTTGACTGCAAACATTTCTTTTGAGGCCGGTTGTTCTCCGTAGGTTGTCTTAATACCTTCCGACGTTGGGAATTTTATCACTTCGTGAAGAGTCGAAGGCACTGCTCCCATGGCCTCCCAAACAGGGCGTTGTATCTCATGTTTCCTTTGATCACATAAAACTTGGCCTCTTGGATGGTCCCGGAGGCGTTGACTGGTAATGTTATCTCCCCCTTTAGTGGTTTCACATTCCATGTTGAATCCGTTCAAAACTCGGACTGTAGGTAGGATTTGATCTTGAAGACCGAGTATTTCCACGACTCTCGATCAGATGATGTTGGCTGAGCTACCTGGATCAGTTAACACAAGCTTACTCGAGATTTATTTATGAGTACAGATATTACCAGTGCATAGTTGTGAGGCTGCACGATCCCATCTGCGTTCTCATCGTTGAAAGACAAGGTTCCTTCTAGTATGTAATCTCGAGTCTGTTTTCTAACTGAGATAGAACCTTTGGTGCGCTTCAATATCGGCCCTTGAGGGACATCAACTCCACCGATTATCATGTTAATGACGTGTTGAGGTTCTTCCAATTCGATCTGTTTGTTAGAATCCCATTTTCTGAAATGATTCTTGGCTCGATCACTCAGATATTCTCGAAGGTGCCCGTTGTTGAATAACCATGCTGCTTCCCCTATCAACTGTCGGTAGTCCTCCGTTCTGTCACCATGAGTGCTATAATATTTGCACATCTAGTTAGGATCTCTTTGGGCTAGATCATATTGTAAAGGTCAAGGCCATTTGGTAGCTTTGATGCGTCCAATAGCTGATACGATGGCAGTCACATCAACATTAAAGTTTTATTCCGATTACTGTGGTGCTTCTTTAGGTCCGATAGGCATATCGAAGCCGTTTTTGCTCATGAGTCCTCGGGTTCTCTAACCTCAGTAACTTCTCTTTTCATTTAGCATAGAATTTTTCTCGGACCCACATCTTTTTTGATCCCCATTATACGGCTGGTACCGATCTCTATTTGACCTCGGTTCACGGTTGATATCTCTCTTGAATCTGTCGATGGGTCTGATAGGATAAACGGATCCGAAAGGAGCCTAAGTTGATCATCTTCGACTCTGATCTTTGATTGATACTGGTTATGCACATCGACCTAAGTAACAGCTGGGTACTCTATCAGATTCTGCTTTATATACTATGAAGCCACCGAGCTTCGGACATTGAGTCCTTGGGTGAAAGCTTGAATGGCCCAATCATCAGCGACCAACGGTAGATCCATTCGTTCTATTTGGAATTAGGACACGAACTCTCTAAGAAATTCATTGTCCTTCTACCTTGCTTTGAAAAGGTCTGACTTCCTGATCTCGACCTTGATAGCCCCACTGTGTGCCTTCACAAAAGATTCTGCAAGAAGAGCAAATGAGTCAATATAATTAGGCGGTAAATTGTGATACCATATCGTAGCTCCCTTTGACAGGGTCTCTCCGAATTTCTTCAGCAAGACAGATTTGATCTCATCATCCTCCAAGTCATTCCCTTTGATGGCACACGTGTAGGAATGTTCATTCGGGTTAGTCGGTCTCGAGTGCGGCTTCGAGTTTGATCTTGAAGCCTCGCGTACCCTTGATCCAAGATGACATGGACCTGGAGTCGACACAAGGAACGACACAAAGATCGAGGTAGGCAGCCCTGCAAAGATGTACGACTTCGTACTTGGGCATTAACTAGCTGAATCAATCAAAATCTTTGTAATAAATGCTGAGGTACTATGTTGGGACCCTCTCTGCTATATAAAGGGAACCCTTGTTATTTTGTAAACACAATATTGAATACAAGGCACAAGAACATTCTCTGCTTTTATTATCGAAACATTCTCTGTCTCTATTTGCTAGCTCATTTACTCACATTTACTATTTCCCATTACTTGTTCTTCATTTATAGCTTAATTATAAATAGCGTGTCCCAAGGCATACAAATATGTTATAGCTCCATTGATCTTACGATCCAGACCTGGACCTCGGTCTCATAAGCCCTCGAGGTCTACATCGAGCCTTCGACCTAAGACGCTCCGATTTGCTTTTCTCTAGACTTCTAACTGCTTTTGTTACTTCCTGTCTTAACGCACTTAGCTATAATTTTTCGATAACTGGTATTAAGACAAATCACGTATTTTTAGAACCACTTAACTAAGTATAATTGTAATTACCATTTTCACGGTAAACAGTTTGGCGCCCACCGTGGGGCTAGAAATAATAATGATTGTTTTTAGTGATAGTTCGTTGAAAAAACGCAACTTGCCTTTCATGCCTTTTCTTGTCCAAAGAATCTTCGATTTCAGATCGCAATGTCCAACTTGACAAGCACATACGAAGATAGCAGCTTTGGGGGAATTGGAGGGAACGATGTAAGCATCTCGAATGCCGGCATACCGCCATCAAACTCCGACAACACAACGTAGCCAACCCCTGAGAGCACGGAATAGAGCAGCGGACGACACAATGACGTCGATCTTCGCCCTAACTGGAGCGCGCATAAAAAAGGCCAGCGAGAGGGGCAGGGAACCGTCGTTCAAAAGAATGGGGAAGACGATCTCCAAATGATCTTCGAAATTCTGCAGGCACAACAGCGATTGTTCAGTTGCAAAACCGTCAGAGAATTCCAGATGCACCAGCAACAACCTCCTGAGTACAGCTGGTATCAGAAAAGTTAGGGAATAAAAAACCGGCGACCGACCCTGCCGTCATGAGAATACTCCATAACCTCGCCACGAAAATAGAGTCGAGGCTCCTAGAGAGAAAGCTAGAGTCGTGGAGAGAAAGGTATCAACCTTACATCAAAAGTCGAAGGAGCTCCATCAGGGCCAACGAGCCCCGAACCAAACTAAGAACATACCAAAGAAGGGTAGCAGACAGAGCTAGGTCCGATAAGCACACAGAGCCAGCAAGGGTGCTCCGCCCAACCCTTTACCACTTCGGGCGCGATGTTTTGAGCCTCATATCAGCCATGGGTAAAATCAGAGATACCAGATAGCCAAATCCCATATCGTCGGACCCCTCCTAGAGGGACCCTAACCTAATATGAGAGTTCCATGGTACACACAGTCATCGAGCCAAAAATTGCAGACACTTTCAGAAAGAAGCAGCCTGGCTAGCCAGCAAAGGGTATCTGCGAGGGTTTACCTGCGATCGAGTTGAGAATCTTCCCCGGGGAAGAACAGTAGCTCAAAAGGATGAAGCAAGGAAGCCCCATCACTCCGTGTACATGATAGTCGGAGGAAATGATGTCCCGCATGGGCCTGTGATTAAGCGGACGAAAGTATCGGCTGCGGTGGCATGACAGATTTGGAGCCACGATCCCGAAGTGTTACAACCCATATTAATGTACGTTGGTTCATTCCATAAGTTAGTCGACATAAATCTTAGAAGATATTATCTTTGAAATGATAAGAAGTTAATCCTATTGATCTTAAATGATACAAGAGTGTATAAGGGTGATTAACAAGTATTAGAAGTTAAACGAATCAAGGATGTTGTAAATTGTACTTTTGGGTAAACCTAGGGGTGCTTAATATTCTCAAGAGTTCATGTTTTAATTTATTTGAATCATATAATATCCGTAGTCTTGAAGTCAAACGAGTTATGAAACAAAAGTCGACAAAAGTTGTCGCAACTTACGTTCATAATTGTACTTAAACTTTAGCTCAAATGTTATTGAGCTTTTATCCCAAACTACTTGAAATTACGGGGTGATATACCCATAAAATTGAATATCTATGAGTTTAGTTTCCAACACATTAAACCGTTTATCAATACGACATCGTAGTAGAGAGATATATGCAATGTTGCGAGACTGCACAGGCTGCTAGGTGACAAGTAGGTGTGTCATCTACTTGGTTAAATGATAGCCCAAAAATAGGCAATTTTGGGTCGTCCAAAGAGAACATTTAAAGGGTCATATATTTCAATATAACCCTCTTTATATATCACAAATAACCAGACCTAAACCCCATCAAACTTCCTCCCAAAAATTATCCACAAACCCTAATTGATTTTCCCTCTCTTTCAAGTTCTAATTGGGGGTAAAACCTAGAGTTTGAAGAACCAAGGGAAGGGATGAGTTATCCAACAATTAAGGTAAGTTTACTTCTCCTTTTTATCCATTTTTTCTGCTGTAAATTCATGGAAATTCGTTCTATACTTGTAAGAACTCACGGGACGGTGATCGGAAGTCGTGAGTTCGAGTTATTCACTTGTAGCGGACTATTTTGTGTTACTTTTGGGCTGCGTGTGTTACTACTATTTAGTGGAGTTTTTGGAGGAGGAAGGGTGTGTATAAACACCATATAGATTTAGGGTTTCGGTTTGGTCGTTCGTCGTAACATTTCCGGGTCGTTTGATACGACTACGGTGGTCGTTTTATGTATGAAGTTATTAGGTTTTGTATGGACTGTTTTGGGAGGCTCAATATGATTATTATTGATGTTGTTTGGGCTGTTTGGTGATTGGTTTGAATTGTGTGAAGTCATATATATAGGGAAGGTGCTGTCCTTTTCATCGTAAAATATGTTATGGTCGATACATAATAGTTACGGCGCTTAAACAATAACGATAGTGTCGTTTCTCTTATTGTAGATTAAGGAGTCGTGACATTTGCATAGCTTGAGGTTGGTAAGTACATATACAAGTTATGTGAGGCTATCCCTTTCCGTCTTTTGCACGACTCCGATTTTACATAATGCAATGAACGAGCTTCCAAAGATACTCTACTCTTAGAAGCTAGCAGTACTTACATTGTTTCCCTTCTTATGGAACAATTGATGTTGAGGTTGCTTATCTTATTCTTATGTTATCAATGTTGTTGGTACTTCCTGATTCTTATAAGATTCTTGATGAAGAGTTAGTCCTAATAACGTGTACGGAGAATATCGACCTTACGTCACTCCGAAAGGTTCAGAATATGATTCCAATGAGTCCTACATGCATTATATATATGTATCTATTTTACTCTACCGAGCCGCGCTATAGTCGGCCAGGTACGACACCTATTGTGCAACCACTGATCAGTTGGGTTTTACCGATCTCCACGTGGCTGGGTACGTTTTACCGAGTCTATTATGGCCGGGTACGATATGATGATGATGATGCCCACATAGGCGGATGTTTTAAAGGGTTATGTATATATATGTATGTATCACGCATTTCATGTTAGTAGCCCTCAAAGGTACCCATATGTTACAGGTTGTATATTATCTATTCCCATTTACATTACTCTTCTTACTTATGCTTTCCTGCCTTACATACTCGGTACTTTATTCATACTGACGTCCTTTTTATTTGTGGACGTTGCATGTCGTGCTGCAGGTCTTGATAGACAGGTAGACGCAGCTCCCCCACCATAGTAGGCTTTCCAGTTCAGTGGTTATAGGCGAGATCCCTTCTCCGGGCTTGTTGTAGTCTTGGTATGCATTTTTGTTATAGATATTATGGGTATGTTGGGGCCCTGTTCCGGCAATGTTGCAGCACTTATTCTCCTTTAGAGGCTCATAGACTTGTGTCGACTCATGTATAGTTTGGTATGCCTTGTTGGCTAATTTTTGTTGTATAGTCTTTCATGGCAGCGTTGTAGCTCGTACCTTATATGTAGTTTCTTAGTAGTCTTTTCATCCCATGTGATGTATGTTCATGTCATTATCTTTCATTGTTGATTGTTCATGATCCATATCTACCATTTATATTGATCTCGTCGGCCCTTAAAGATAATAAAGAAGGTTAGATAAAATGTACGTTGGTACTCGGAGAGTATGGCCCGGGTGCTAGTCATGATCCTCCAGTTTGGGTCGTGACACAGAGGCATCCTCACATTCAGCGACGGGGATCTCTAGATCCCGCCTCAATCGCACAACGATGCGCTGGTAATTTCCTTCCTCTTGAATAACATTCAAATTAAACGCGTTCTTGTGGATCCAGGTAGCTCTGCCAACGTCATCGGGGCAGAAGTAGTGGAACATCTTGGGATGCTCGGCCAAGTCATACCTGTTTCGATAACTCTAAACGGATTTAACATGGTCGACAAAACAACAAGGGGGGAGATCACCCTCCCAGTCAACATGTCCGGGACAGTTCAGAACACTAAGTTCTATGTCATCAAAGGGGACATGAGGTACAACACACTGCTTGGAAGGCCGTGGATACACAGCATGATGGCGGTGCCTTCGACTTTCCATCAAATGATGAAGTTTCCAATGGAGGACGACATAAGAACCGTGTATGGAGAGCAGCATGCGTCCAGGGAGATGTTCGCTGTTCACAACGCCATCGACGCCAACGCCCCCAACTTCGAAGGAACCAGAGGAGGGAATGACTCCTTAAGATGGCAAGGAGGACTTCCTCACCCCCCGTACCTTTTTCGCCTCGAAGAATCGGACATAACTAAGTCAACAGTCGAAGAGCTGGAACATGCAGTCCTGGTCGGGCAACCTCCGGATCAAAAGGTATATTTGGGGACGGGGTTAACCCCCAAACTCAGGGAAAATTTCATTAAGTTTCTTACCAATAATATCGATTGTTTTGCTTGGTCCCATTTAGATATGTCAGGGATTACACCTGAAATAGACACCCATCGACTGAGCGTCGACCCCAGGTTCAAACTGGTGAAACAAAAAAGAAGGCCTCAATCTAAGGTAAAACATACATTCATCAAGGATGAGGTAACGAAACTCCTCAAAATAGGTTCTATTAGGGAGGTAAAATATCCCGACTGGCTGGCTAATGTAGTGGTAGTACCCAAGTAGGGGAATAAGTTAAGAATGTGCGTAGATTATAAGGACTTGAATAGGGCATGCCCTTAAGATTCATTCTCGTTGCCCAACATCGATCGCTTGATCGATGCTACGGCAGGGCACAAGACGCTTACCTTTCTCGATGCCTACTCGGGGTATAATAAGATCCAAATGAACCGCAAGGACAGGGAAAAGACTTCGTTCATCACAAAATATGGTACGTACTGCTACAACATCATGCCAGGGGTTGGTTAATAAAATTTTCGAATGTCAAATAGGCTGGTCCATGGAAGTATATATCTATGATATGCTAGTTACATCTCTTCATGTAGAGGACCATCTAACCCATTTGCAGGAAACATTCGATATCCTCAAAAGCTATAACATGAAACTCAACCCCGAGAAATGTGCCTTCGGGGTAGGATTAGGGAAGTTCCTGAGTTTCATGGTGTCGAACAGAGGAATCGAGATCAACCCCAACAAAATCAAAGCCATCGAGGAGATCACGGTGGTAAACAGCGTGAAGGCTGTGCAACGGCTCACCGGGCGGATAACGGCCTTGGGACGGTTCATATCGAGATCATCAGATAAGAGTCATCATTTGTTCTCTCTACTTAGAAAGAAGAACAAATTTGAATGGACCCCCGAATGCAAAAACGCCCTGGAAGAATTAAAGTGGTATCTGTCGAACCCACATTTGCTGCACACTCCAAAGAAGGGCGAGACACCGTATCTGTACTTGGCCGAATCAAAAGTGGCGGTAAGAGATGTGCTTGTTTGAGAAGAGCAAGGTACGCAATTCCCAATCTATTATGTGAGTCGGACTCTGGGCGATGGCGAAACCAGGTATCCCCTTCTGGAAAAATTAGCCCTTGCACTGATTAGCGTATCTCGAAAGTTAAAACCCTATTTTCAGTGTCATCGCATCTGCATTTTGACAACAAACCCGCTTCGAAACATATTGCATAAACCTGAGCTGTCAGGTCGATTGGCCAAGTGGGCCATCGAAATCGGAGGGTACGATATTGAATATAAACCTCGAACGTCTATGGCGGATTTCGTAGCCGACTTCGCGCCCGCTCTGGTGCTCGAAGTAGAGAAGAAAATTATTATTGAAAACGGGTACGTCCTCTGGGGTATGTACCTTGTTCACTGATGGAGCCTCTAACGTGAAAGGGTATGGGCTCAGCATAGTCCTAAAGCTGCCTACGGGCCACATAATTAGACAATCCATAAAAACCACAAAATTGACTAACAATGAAGCCGAGTATGAGGCTGTGAATGCAGGTCTGGAGTTAGCCAAAAGCCTCGGGGCCGAGTGCATCTAGGCCAAGTGTGATTCTCTCCTAGTAGTCAACCAGGTAAATGGGAGCTTCGAGGTCTGAGAGGACAGAATGCATAGATATCTGGACAAGACTCTGGTCACACTACATCGCTACAAGGAATGGACCTTAAACCACATACCACGAGAGCAGAGTAGTGAGACCGATGCCCTTGCAAACCTGGGGTCATCTATCGAGGAGGATGACGTACTCCCGGGATCCGTGGTTCAATTAACAAGATCGATGATTGAAGATGGCCACGCCGAAATCAACTCCACCAGCCTGACCTGGGATTGGAGAAACAAATACATAAACTATTTAAAGGACGAAAAGCTGCATACAGACCTGAAAGAATCGAGATCCCTACGGATTAAGGCGGCCAGGTTCTTGCTCGACGAAAACAGCACCCTCTACAGAAGAACCTTCCACGGACCTCTGGCAGTATGCTTGGGTTCAGGCGATACGGATTACGTGCTTCGGGAAATCCATGAGGGACGAATCCTTAGTCCGAAAGGTGATCAGGGTAGGACATTACTGGGACAACATGGAAAGGGACGCTAAGGAGTTCGTTCGAAAATGCGACAAATGACAAAGGTTCACGCCCATGATCCATCAGCCAAGCGAGCAACTGCATTTGGTCCTATCACCTTGGCCGTTCATGAAATGGGGGATGAATATCGTCGGACCATTACCAACGGCACCAGGTAAAGTTATATTCATTCTGTTTATGACTGACTATTTCTCTAAATGGGTGGAAGCACAATCTTTTGAGACGATATGAGAAAAAGAAGTCATCAACTTCATATGGGACCACATCCTATGCCGGTACGGGATCCCATCCGAGATAACCTGCGATAACGGAAAGAAATTTATAAGGGGTAAAGGAACAAAGTTCCTCGAGGACCACAAAATTAAGAGGATCTTGTCGACACCCTACCATCCATGCGCCAACGGCCAGGCCGAATCCACAAACAAAACCATCATTCAAAACCTCAAGAATAAGTTGGAAAGAGCAAAGGGCAGATGGAGAGAGATATTGCCCGAAGTCCTGTGGGCATATCGAACTACTCCCAAGACAAGCACAGGGGAGACGCCGTTCTCTCTGGTGTATGGGTTCGAAGCTCTAATACCAGCCGAGGTAGGGGAACCAAGCGCCAGATTCCAGCATGCCACGGGGGATTCAAACAATGAGGCCATGACTATGGCCCTCGAATTACTCGATGAGAAACGAGAGGTCTCACTAATTCGGATGGATGCACAAAATCAGAGGATCGAGAGATATTACAAAAGGAGAGCGAACCTCTGATATTTTGGAGTCAGGGACTTAGTCCTAAGAAAGGTCACTTTGAACACTCGAAACCGTAATGAGGGAAAACTAGGACCGAGCTGGGAAGGACCGTACCGTGTCCTAGGGGTGATCTGAAAAGGATCATACAAGCTTGGCACCTTGGAGGGAGAACAACTTCCAAGCAATTGGAACATATCCATGCCCAAACGATACTGCTGCTAAGGTAACCTACGATCCCGTCTCTTTTCACTTTCTCAAAAGCTAATCTCCCGCAGGCATCCGACGGAAGACTCCAGAACATCCGCCAGTTCCAAAGGGCCCCTGGATCGACGGACCCGTTGCATTCTTTTCCTTCGATCGGGTTTTACTCCCGAAAAAAGGGTTTTTACCGTCAAGGTTTTTAATGAGGCAACATTTATGCGTCCGTCGGAAAGAACTTACGCAAGCATCTAAGGCTTCTCTCAAAGCAACCTCGGCCATTGGAGGACACTTCCCCGGGGGAGGAGATGCCTCCGCGAAACAAGTCAAAGTAAGCCGAAGAGGGGTTTTTTGGCAGGAAACTAATGTAATGGGTCGAACGGTCGAATGAACCGTGCCCGCATAGGAGGGTCGAGCCCTCGATGGCAAAAATGTATATGCTTGTACTAAATATTGTTATATCATCAAAAAATATTTGCAAATTCAAGAGACAGTTATCATTAACATTCGACTTATGAAGATTCGAGGTCGCAAGATCCCAAGAGGATAACCTCGAATATGTTTAAAACAGTAAGTCCTATGGGCATGTCGGAAACGACAAGGCCCCCAAGTGGGAGCATTCAAATAGCAAGGCACGGTCCCGACTTCAAAGCCAAGGCTATATATTCAAACTTGTAAGACCCCTAAAATGGCATACCCTCAGATATAAATGTCGAGGATACGATACTCGGGACTAAGGGCTTCAGCCAAACAAGGCGACTCCGGTCGATGGGTTTCGGCCCCACAACAACAAGCGATTCGGGGACGCTCGACTATCTCCCTAAAATCAAATCCTTCGAAATAATTTTCGAAAACAACCGGTTAAAATCATGCTACCTTTAGTGTATGCAAGAGTTTCAAACATTTTCATGTCAGCTCGCGTAAATGAGTTTCGAACATTTTCATGTCCGCTCGTGTAAAAGAGTTTTAAACATTTTCATGTCGGCTCATAAGAAAGGGTTTTGTCCATTCATCGTGACGACTCATAATCAGGGTTCTTTTGGATCGTAGAAGAGTCGGATGAATAGGATAAAACTCCAAGTAAATCTTCAAGCAACGGAAAATATAACCGCCCTAAAGGCTGGTTTGAATTTATTCAAGAAAAACCCAAGGGTGAAGATCCTCGAGC
Source organism: Nicotiana undulata (assembly GCA_005239495.1). Taxonomy (NCBI): domain Eukaryota; kingdom Viridiplantae; phylum Streptophyta; class Magnoliopsida; order Solanales; family Solanaceae; genus Nicotiana; species Nicotiana undulata. Next base: position 25,009 of record ML251536.1, on the reverse strand, counting down.
CGAAACTTGGTTCGAAGACTAAACCCTGGACAGGTTAAAATAAAAAGTCGCCTAAGAGCCTTGAAGCCAGCACAAAAGGCCTACGCGCTAATTTGAAACCTAAAGGATCGGTCAGCTCGAGTCGTAACCTGGCTCGGGGACTGAGCCCGGAATGGTTAGTTAAAATTCTCCTAAGAGCCTTGAAGCCAACGCAAAAGTCCTACGGGCTAATTTGAAACCTAAAGGATCGGTAAGCTCGAGTCGTAACCCGGCTCGTGGACTGAGCCCAAAATGGTTAGTTAAAAGTCGCCTAAGAGCCTTGAAGCCAGCCCATACGGGCTAATTTGAAACCTAAAGGATGGGTGAGCTCGAGTCGTAACCCGACTCGGGGACTGAGCCCGGAATGGTTAGTTAAAAGTCGCCTAAGAGCCTTGAAGCTAGCGCAAAAGGCCAACAAGCTAATTTGAAACCTAAAGGACCGGCAAGCTCGAGTCGTAACCCGGCTCGAGGGTTGAGCTCGAAATAATAGACTAAATATCACCTGAGAGCTTTTTTAGGCCAGCCTACGGGCCAACTCAAAACTCAAAGGACTAATGAGCCCGAGCACAGCTCGACCCAAATAATGAGCACTAGACGAACGACTGGAAGCATCTAAGGGCAAGACACGCATGAGCCTCCAGGCTAACCTCAAAGGGCCTATAGGCCAGTTAAAAAGGGGAGTTAACCCCACGCTTGAAAACACCCGAGGGCCCAACACATAAGGATATGGGAAGCCAGTGCGGAAATCCCAAACGACCATTCTTGGACTATCACAAAATCATCTGGCCAAGGCAAGAGCCTAAAGGATCCATCTCAAGGAATGGATCTCAGACCAGTAACCCTCATGGGAAAAGAAATAGGCGCAAGCGCAATCCGCGCATAAGCCCGACACCTGCCCTAGTTTAAAACAAATTCCCCGCTCAGAGAAAATGTGTAAATCTTGGAGCTACCCGCATCTCCGAAACTCGGGCGAACGCCCGTTCAAGTAATCCAAAGGCTACCTCAGACTTGAGTAGGCCCCCGTTCAAAAAATCATTGATGGAGTCTCGGAGCTATCCTTATTTTTCAAGCTAGGATAAATATTGGCTCGATTCTTATGGCCGAAGTGGATACCCACTCGAAGGCCATCATCGGAATTCCCCGAGGCACCCGAGATAAGGAAAACTTTTCGTTCAAAGATCGTCAATAGGCCGCCCCTACTGTAGGAAAGCCGAGTTCCGATCCTCGTCTAACTAAAGGGCAACCCAAACTCCGTCAAAAGGTTTTGGAGTTTTAGCGAGCATTGGTCACGACAAAAGTTCGATTTTTGAGCACATCGCACACGCAGGTTTGCATAAACAAAAAGGCAAATTCCAGCACCAGATTGAAAGAAAAACAAAGAACTTCTTATATTGATAGAAGATGTTTACAAAGCCCACAAGGGGATCTTTACACAACGGTAGAGAAATATAAAACAAAGGCCTAATCTACAGACGAAAGCCCATCTTCCGGGGGCATATCCTCGAGGACCCCTTCGCAAGGGACCTCTAGTCAGTGTCTTCGGGCTTCTCATAGCGGCAACAGGCGGATAAGATGTTCCTCCTCCTTAAAACTCCCACCACCACCACTAAGAAGCCCCTTCTCAAAACATCGAACCAGCGTGGGACGTCAGAATTGGTGGATATTGCCTCCTCGCCTCGCAGGAGGCAAAGAGGCGAAATACCACACCCGGTTGAAGTTAAGAGAGATGAGCAATATTATAGGTACTTTATGCAAAGATGAGCATCAGTATATGCACTTCATGCCTTCCGGCGGGGAGGGCATTCGAGGCCCTTCCCTCATTTCCTTGGGCCGACAACAGCAGTAACAATAACAACAACAACAACAACCCAGTATAACCTCGATTAGTAGGGGAGGACTCCAGGAAGTAAGTCATGACCGGGCCTAACGGGCCACCACCAAACAACCGTGCAGACATAGGTTTGCACCATAAAGACGGAAAAACAGAGATGAATAGAAAGGATTTAAGTTTGTTGAAGATAGGAAGAATGGAGTTTGAAGTCAAGAACCCCCTATTTATAGAAGTTCGGTAACCTTACTAAATAAGAAATATATGCTTATGGGGTAACCAACCGACGATGCCATCATTACCCTTTTGGGAAAAATGAAGAGGCAGAGCAATCAATGTCCTAGGGAGACGATTCAACGAGACGTTTTGAGTCGTATGGTAGGCCCACGTCACGAATATGATGTCATCGTGAAAATCCCGGGAAAGATCTACATCAAGGTCATTTCTTATCACTTCATATAAGAAACGCAGGGACTATCTGTGTATGGCTAAACTTAGAGGGGCCAATTTTATGTTTATATTCGGTGGCTTATTCATATAGGGTCTCGAGTGCCGCTCCGAGTCTGATCTCGAAGCCTCGTGTACCCTCAATCCATGAGGATATGGACCTGGAGTCGACACAAGGAATGACACAAAGATCGAGGCAGGCAGCCCTGCAAAGAAGTACGACTCCGTACGTGGGCATTAACTAGCTGAATCAATCAAAATCTTTGTAATAAATGATGAGGTACTATGTTGGGACCCTCCCTGCTATATAAAGGGAACCATTTTTATTTTTTAAACACAATATTGAATACAAGGCACAAGAACATTCTCTGCTTTTATTATCAAAACATTTTCTGTCTCTATTTGCTAGCTCATTTACTCACATTTACTATTTCCCATTACTTGTTCTTCATTTATAGCTTATCATTGATCATAAATAGCGTGTCCTAAGGCACACAAATCTGTTATATCTCCATTGATCTTCCGACCCAGGCCTGAACCTCGGTCTCATAATCCCTTGAGCTCTACATCGACCCTTCGACCTAAGACGCTCCGGTTTGCTTTTCTCTAGCCTTCTAACTTCTTTCGTTACTTTATGTCGTAACGCACTTAGCTATAATTGTTCAATAACTGGTATTAAGACAAATCACGTACTTTTAGAACCACTTAACTAAGTATAATTATAATTACCATTTTTACGGTAAACACCTGGATTTATAGGTTTCCATCTTCTTGTCGTTTGCCTTGATCTTCTTCTCTCCCGACTCAATCCGTTTTGTCAGTTCCTCGAGAATCTTCATGATTACCGGATTGGTCCCCGATTCCTTGTCATTCGATCTCCTTGAGGCCGATTCAACTCTGTGAACGACTTCCTGGGATAGCTCGGGCTCAATCTTACTTGGCGAGCGAATCTATTTCTGGAGTTGGGATATCACCGCCGGTGAGCCTGTAACATTTTGAAGATCATCCGTAGGTTGACCCCATCATCCTCGCTTCCATGTGTGATTTGTGAGACTGATCGAACATCCCTACCGACGCTACCCTCAGGATCAGTGGGCAAATTTGCATTGTTGGCCACATGCTAGCTCAAGTCGATGGGCTATGCAGCCGGGACTCTGTCGAGATAGGCTTGGGACACGTCGATCCCGGGTGCTTTGTTGTCATTTTCGCCATGGTGTCCAAACTCATATCAACATGTAGGGGTGCTGATCAGGAGTTTGACATTTTAATCCTTAATTCAGAGACACTTCAAAAAACAAGTGTAAAATAGTTTCTGTTATGAAAATTTGTATCAAATAACTACTATAATCCGTAGCTCCACCATGGGCGCCAAACTGTTTATCCTCCAAATTGGATAACAATTGAATATTTAAGTTGTTTTAAGGTTACGTGGATTAAATTGACACAAAGCTATAATAAAGTGCAATTAGTATAAAGTATGATAAAATAAATTCAAACCACATGAATTAGATAGTAACGGCCTTAGGAGGAGGGTCCTCCTTGAACATGAGGCACTTCGATCACAGTCGAATAAGAGATTAAAGAGAAATACCAGTCTATTGCTTATGAGTGAATGTTACAATGTGTTTTACAAATAATCATACTCCTTTATATAGTAGATGAGTCCTACTTTAGGTACAATTATATAAAAGGTAAAAAAATCCTATGATTCGCTAATTAGCCAGTTTCTCATTGATACGTGCCAAGATTCCCATCGTGATACCCGACTGGTTACAGATATCTTGGCCTTCTGTTATTTGGTCTGACAGTGTTTCTTCAAGCTCATTCAGTGCCAAGGTGATCCTTGGGTCACAGACTTGATGCTCTTGAGGACGGGTATTCTGACCTCATGTCCTAGTTCGATGGAACCTGAGGTCGATCTTCAGCCGTTCACATTTCCTTCCCAACCTGTCATCCGATAAATGAGCCCGATTTCGACCGTATACAATGAAATCTGAACCCGGCGATACAAGATGAAAATCCACCACATTGCAACGCAATTTTGGATTTATAATTGTATACGGTCGCAACAGGCCTGCCCTTCTAGTGACTAATCGAGGATGGATCATGATAGACCATAATTCGACCTCATATTGTATGGAGCCTCAATATAAAGTTAGGTTGCTGAACCCTTAATTCGGGGGTCGGACAAGGATGACGATCAGTAAAGATCAAGACTGAGCGGAATAGAGGTCGAAGGGGGTTTACCTGGTCGAGTAACGGTTAGCCAAAATATCCGAAATCAAGTGAGAATGTTGGCGAGAATCTTGACACGTATCAAGTCGAGGCCGGATAGTTAGCCAATTATGGGATTTCTTACTGTATTTAGAATTGTATCATAAGAAGGACTCCTATGCTATATAAAGGGGGTTCTAATCATTTTGTAATCTTCATATTAACATACTCATTTGGTTCGAGGGCGACCTTGCTCGAGGGCCAAATCCGCATATCATATTTGGTTTGCTCTATTTTCATCTACAGTTGATTTCTAATTTGAATTTGCATATTTTCCCAGTTTGTGCCAAGTGAAATCACATATCCTTAAAACCACTTGTAAATGTAATTGTTATCCATTTTTAAGGGTAAACAATTTGGCGCCCACCGTGGGGCTAACGATAATAGTGATTGCCTAGTGATATTTTTCGTAACACATACTGCTTTACACTTGTTCTTGTAAGGGTTTTTTATTCCAGGATCAGCATGTCAAATTCTCAAGCAATACCCACACACATTGACTATGCCTCGGTTTCCACGGCAAAAACGACAACATAGCCGCCCCAGTGAACGAAGTGCCTCTGATTGACCTCGGTGGAGTTCTGATTGCAGACCTCATTGACGTCAGTTCCCATATTACCATTAATGCAAAACTGGTCGATGACCTATAAAATAGCATCCGTAAAGACGTTCGATCAGGCAGGATAAACCTTCGAGTGATATTCGAGATGTTGCAGGTTCAACAAGCTACAATAGCACAACTCCAAAACCAGAACCTTGCACTAAGCAGGATCGAGCCTGAACCATCACAAGAAGTTTTTCATAGGGCTGAATTGGTGCCAAGAAGGTCAAACGGAAATGAATCAGGCACCAATACCGCTATCATAAAGATGCTCAAGGAGCTAACAAAGCGGGTTGAATCAGGAAAGAAGAAAATTGAAGCCAACGATAAGAAGGTAGAAACATACAACTCTAGAGTTGATCAAATTCCTGGGGCTCCACCGATTTTGAAGGGTTTGGATTTAAAGAAGTTCGTGCAAAAGCCCTTCCCCCTCAAGCGCGGCTCCTAAATCCATTCCAAAAAAATTCCGCATGCCGGAAATCTCCAAGTATAATTGAACTACTGACACCAATGAGCATGTTACTTCTTACACATACACAATTAAGGGAAACGATCTAGAGGACGATGAGATTGAGTCTGTACTACTAAAGAAATTCGGGGAGACCCTATCAAAGGGAGCAATGCTATAGTACCATAATCTGTCACCCAACTCCATCGATTCTTTTGCCTTGTTCTCAGACTCCTTCGTTAAAGCATATGCCGGAGCCATAAAGGTCAAGACCAGAAAGTCGGACCTCTTCAAAGTGAAGCAGAAAGAGAACGAGATGCTCAGAGAGTTTGTGTCTCGGTTCTAGATGGAGTGCATGGAACTGCCACCGGTTGCCGATGATTGGGTTGTCAGGCCTTCACCCAAGGATTAAAAGTACGAATCTCGGTGGCCTCACAATAGTTGAAATAAAACTTGATCGAATACCCATCTGTCACCTGTGTCGATGTGCATAATCGGTATCTTCAAAGATTATGGTCGAAGACGACCAATAGAGAACTTCTTCCTGGCCCGTTCATCCTATCAGGCCCGTCGACAAAGCTAAAAGGGATATTGACCGGGAGCCACTGTCAAATAGAGATTATTACCATCCACACATTGGAGATCGGAGAAACAACTGGCCTAGATGAAACCCCGTCCGAGGTGATAGAAGAAATGATCGAGGTCAAAACTCTCAAGGGCTCATGAGTAAGACTGGTTTCGATAGGAATGTTGAGCCCAACGAAGCACACCGGCTATCAAAATACAACTTCAACGTTGATGTGTCAACCATCATATCAGCCATCGGGCATATCAAAGACACTAGTTGACCTCGACCTCTGTAGACTGACCTGGCCCAGAGAAACCCTGATCAAATGTGCAAGTACCATGGCACACATGACCATAGAACAGAAGATTGCAGACAACTGAGGGAAGAGGTAGCTGGGTTGTTCAGCGAGGGGCATCTTCGAGAATTCTTAAGAGATCGGGCTAAGAACCACTTCAGAAATAGGGATTCAAACAGACAGAATGAACAAGAGGAGCCACAACACGTAATCCACATGATTTTTGGAGGGGTCGATATTCCACAAGGACCCATATTCATGCGCACCAAGCTGTCGATCACGAGGGAAAAGAGAACTCGGGATTATGTACCCAAAGGGACCTTGCCTTTCAATGACGAGGATGTAGAGGGGATCTCACAACGCCACAACGACGCACTGGTAATATCTGTTCTTATGAATAAAACTCAAGTTAAACGTCTTTTAATTAATCCAGGTGGCTCGACCAGCATTATCCAATCGAGAGTCATAGAACAGCTCGCCCTACAAGATCAAATTGTGCCCGCAGACCGAGTATTTAATAGCTTCAACATGGAATCAAAGACCACCAAAGGCGGAACAACTTTGCCGGTTAACGTGGTCGGGACCATCCAAGAAAAGAAGTTCCATATGATCGAGGGTGACATGAGGTATAACGCCCTGTTCGGAAGACCATGGATCCATAACATGAGCGCAGTACCCTCGACCCTTCACCAAGTTTTGAAGTTTCTGGCATTATAGGGAATTAAAATGTTCTACGGGGAGCAACCGACCGCCAAAAAGATGTTCACAATTGATGAAGTAATACCGATATCGACACTCTCTACAAAAGGATCGGATCAAAATAGAAAATAGGAGGCCAACTAATAACCACAGACACTGGCCTCGACCCAATTGGAGGAGCAAGGGATCGACGAGGATGACGACTACTGGATCCCTGGATACTTCATAATTCCCGATGAATCTGACGCTACCAAGTCAACGGTCGAAGATCCGGAACAAGTCACACTAACCGAGCATCAGCCCAAATGAAAGGTATACCTGGGCACGGGGCTAACCCCCGAGCTCAGGAAAAAACCTATTCATTTCCTTAAAGCTAACATGAATCGCTTTGCTTGGTCCTACCTAGATATGACAGGGATCCCACCAGAAATTACCACTCACAAACTGAGCCTAGACCCAAAATTCCACCCGGTGAAGCAAAAAGAATGCCTTAGTCCGAGGTCAAACACGCCTTCATCAAGGAAGAGGTAACCAAACTTCTCAAAATAGGATCCATTCGGGAAGTAAAGTATCTCGAATGGTTAGAAAACATAGTGGTAGTCCCAAGAAGGGAAAAAAGCTTAGAATGTGTGTAGATTACAAAGACCTGAATAAAGCATGCCCTAAGGATTCTTTTCCTTTTCCTAATATCGATCATATGATCGATGCCACGACCGGCCACGAGATTCTCAGTTTTCTCGATGCCTACTCCGAGTACAACCAAATATAGGCGAACCTGGAAGATCAGGAACATACCTCATTTATCACTAAGTACGACACCTACTTTTATAATGTAATGCCATTCAGACTAAAAAATGCTAGTGCAACTTATAAATGCCTAGTAAACCAAATGTTCGAGGAACAAATAGGAAAACCAATGAAAGTTTATATTGACGAGATGCAAGTTAAGTCCATGCGAGCAGAAGACCATTTAAAGCATATGCAGGGAATCTTCGATATATTGAAGAAATACAACATGAAGCTCAACCCAGAAAAATGTGCGTTCGGGGTCAGCTCGGGCAAATTTCTGGCTTCATGGTATCAAATCTAGGGATCGAGATCAACCCTAATAAAGTCATAGCTATCGAGGACATCATGGTAATAGATAATGTAAAGGCCATGAAATGACTAATGGGGCCATAGCCACTTTGGGTTGATTTATTTCGAGATCATTAGACAAAAGTCATCGATTCTTCTTGTTATTAATGAAGAAGAATTACTTCGCGTGGACTCCAAAATTCCAAAAGCCTTGGAGGAACTAAAGCGGAACTTATCAAGCTCACCGCTGCTTCACAGTCCAAAAGCGGACAAGTAGCTTTACTTGTATTTGGCGGTCTCGAAGATAGGAGTAAGTGGAGTCTTGGTTCGAGAAGAACAAGGTACGCAATTCCCTGTCTATTATGTTAGTTGGACCTTATATGCGGCAGAAACTAGATATCCACAAGTAGAAAAATTAGCGTTTGCTTTAATAACCGCCTCTAGGAAAGTAAAACCATATTTTCAGTGCCATCCAATATATGTTGTAACAACTTATCCACTTCAAAATATTTTGCATAAGTTCGAACTTTTAGGTCGACTGGACAAATGGGCCGTAGAAATCAGCAGGTATGATATTGAATATCGACCCCGAATGACCATCAAGTCTCAAATCTTGGCATACTTCGTGGCCGACTTCATGCCGGCCCTCAACCCGAAGTCGAAAGAGAACTGTTAGTAAAATCTGACATCTTTGGGAATCTAGAACCTCTTCACGGACGGTGCTTCGAACATAAAAGGGTTCGGACTCGGTATCGTGCTAAAACCTCCCACAGGTAACGTAGTTAGGCAATCTATCAAAACTACAAAGTTGACTAACAATGAAGCCGAATATGAGGCCTTGTTTCCAAGGCTCGAACTAGCCAAAAGCTTGGGGCCGGAGGTGATCGAAGCCAAAAGTGACTCCCTCCTCGTCGTGAACCAGGTTAACGGGACCTTTGAAGTTTGAGAAAATCAAATGCAGAGGTACTTGGATAAGCTACAAAAGACTCAACATCGATTCAAGGAATGGACCTTGCAACATGCGCCTCAGAATCAGAACAATGAGGTCGATTGTCTCGCTAACTTGGGGTCATCGATCGAAAACGAGCTTAATTCAGGGACTGTCGTACAGCTCATGAGATCGGTGATCGCTGAAGGCCACGCCGAGATAAATTCCACGAGTTTGACTTGGGATTGGAGAAACAAATATGTTTAATATTTAAAAAGCGGAAAACTCCCATCAGATCCAAAAGAGTCAGGGGCTCTACACACAAAGGCAGCGCGGGAACGTGTTTAGGAGGATGTTCGATGGTCTGTTAGCAATATGTCTGGGACCGATAAATACCGAATACGTCCAAAAAGTGACCAGAGCCGGATATTATTGGATCGAAATGGAGAAAGATGCAAAGGAATTCATTTGAAAATGCGACAAATGCCAAAGGCATGCGCCAATGACTCACCAACCCGGGGAGCATCTCCATTCGGTCTTATCCCCATGGCTTCATGGAATGAGGAATGGACATCGTCGGCCCTCTTCCATCGACCTTAGGTAAAGCTCAGTTTATTTTATTTATGACTGATTATTTTTCTAAGTGGGTTGAAGCACAAACTTTCGAGAAAGTCAGAGAAAAGGAAGTCATAGACTTTAGTTAGGACCACATCATATGTCGATTTGGGATGCCCTCCGAGATTGTATGTGATAATGGAAAATAATTTATCAGCAACAAAGTGACTAAATTTCTCGAGTATCACAAGATCAAAAGGATCCTATCAACACCTTATCATCCCAGCGGGAACGGACAAGCCGAATCGACCAACAAAACCATCATTCAGAATCTTAAGAAGAGATTGGCCGACTCCAAAGGGAAGTGGAGAGAGGTACTACCCCAGGTTCTTTGGGCATACCGCACAACGTTGAAGTCTAGTACCGAAGCAATGCCGTTCTCGTTAGTTTATGGCGCCGAAGCTCTGATCCCGGTCGAGGTCGGAGAACCTAGTGCCAGGTTCTAATATGCAAAAGAAGAGTCAAATAACAAGGACATGAATACGAGCCTAGAGTTTTTGGATGAAATACGCGAAGCCGCCCTGGTCCGGTTGACCGCCCAAAAATAGCGAATCGAAAGGTACTACAATCGAAGAGCCAGTTTTTGACATTTTGACATCGGGGACTTGGTGCTAAGAAAAGTCACCCTCAACACCCAAAATCCGAGTGATGCAAAACTAGGTACGAACTAGGAAGGACCATACCAGATTCTCAAAGTCACTGGAAAAGGATCCTACAAACTCGGCACAATGAACGACGAACAACTACTGGGCAATTGGAACATATCACACCTAAAATGATATTACTGCTAAGGTACGACCCCTTTTGATAAGTCGGTATTTTACCAACTTATCTCCTCTTAATACTTAATTTTTTGTGTAATTTTATTGAGAAACTAAGACATTATTTATGTTTGTTGGTATATTTCAGGTGTCAAATGGTTCAGAATTGATTGTGGCAAAAATAATGTGAAAACAAGTAAAAAAAGGAGCAAAATTGGACAAGGGAAATTTTCCCAGTTAATTGCCCTTCGCGAACGCGAAAGCATAGTGTGAACGCGTAGCTTCGGAAGTTAAACTAACGCGGACGCGGTAACCCAGATGCAAACGCGAAGAACAAATTGAACTGCTGAGGAATTAAGCCTACGCGAACGCGTGGTGTTCACCGCGAACGCGGTGCTTCAGGAACCATTGCATCGCAAACGCATTCAAGGTAGCCACGAACGCGAAGACTACTAACCACATACCTTCGCGAACGCGAAGGTTTGGATGCGGACGCATAGGTCATTTTCTGGGGAAATTCTGGGCAGATTTGTAATTTCATATTTTTATCCCCAACCCATTCTTATACACGATCTTGGAATATCTTGGGGGAGATCTTTGGCTTTTTAAATATAATTTTTAGAGAGAAGAAGAAGTCTTGAAGCTAGGGCTTTGCACACACACTTGGGTCTTGAAGATTTCATCATTTTGGTTAAGGATGTCTTACCCATTTATGTTTATTTCTTCATTTCCTTGTTTTGTATTGAATATCTAAGTGTGTAGTATTTTTCCAACACTTGAATCTTGTTTATGGGAATATTCATATTTAAAGTGTGGATTAAATACCTTGTTGTGCTTATGTATTGAATGATTTTATTATATTTATGAAGTGGGTGTTTGTTATTTTAATTATTCTTGTTCTTTAATGTTTCCAAAGGGATTAGCTAACCCTAGGACTCGCCCATTAACTCCGAATTAATTTTGGAAAAGATTATTTGGGGTTGGGAAAGATTAATTAACAAGAACTTGAGGATTTAACCCTCATTTTATAGATTCTACCTAGGGATAGGATTGAACTACTTGTAGCCAAACCCGGAAGTGCTTAATCTCCTAATTGGGTTAGGAATAATTCATGTTGGGAGTCTTGTTAGTCTTTAGGAAAAGCTAATTAAGAAATATTATCCGTGGCTAATTAACATAACTCACTCATATTTGTAAAATCGTGAAATACATTGGATCGTTACTTGAGTGTAATACCCGATGCATTCATTCTTGTTGCCATTGATCATTTTACTCGCTTTCTAGGTTAGTTTTATATTTTCGCATTTAGCTATAAACAATTATCAAAACCAAAATCTTATTTGTTTGGCATTGCGCGATAAGTGATAACTCTTTAGCATTTCTAATCTCCCTCATATTGTTCTCTGTGGGATTCGACCCCAACCTTGTTGGGTTACTATATTTGACAACGATCGCTTACCCTATTTTAAGGTGTAACTTGAGCGTATCACCCTTCCATTTTCGTTTCTATTTTAAACTCACTCTTGCAGGTGTTCATCCAGAAACGCCGATGGATTCTTCGACACGAAGTCTTTAGATCTGAAAGCACTCGTTGCACTCTTTCCCCTTAGACCAGTTTTGTCCCAAATGGGTTTCCAGCGAGGTTTTTAATGAGTCAACCATTGATCGTGATAACTTAGAACAATTCAACAGTATCCGAGGCTTCTTTGCAATCAACCTCAACTACTGGGGGGCATTTCCCTCGAATGCCAACTTTGTTTTGAGGAATTTACTTCATCGCAACAAGGTTTGGTAGGTAAAAGTTGTAAGGGCCAAACGGTCAAATGAATCATGACCGCATAGGTTGCTCGAGCCCTGGCACAGAACATGTACGCATGTATAATCATTTATAAAGAGAAGTATATTTCCTTGCCGATATCTCATGCCTTAGAAAATTTTTCCTACTTTACAATTTTATACTCTTGATCTATTACGAAAATAGGCTTAAGGGCTGATCATAACCATAGTTCAGATAATTACCCCCACGCTCGGGGACTGCCAGCCAAAAAGTAAATTCGAACAAGATCGAATTATTGAAACTTCGAGGTCATAAGACCTTTTTGGCAACCCTCGAATTTTAAAGGCCACGACCACCCCACTCGGGGACTATAACTTCGGGCAAATTTGAAGTAAAACGCGAAAATAAGCCCAACGGGCATATTCCATACTAAGAGGCTACGACTGAATTAACACGGTTCGGAGACGTTCGAATTTTGTAACAATATAGGCCTTCGAATTCTTTCGTAACCGGTTAAAAAGGCTACCCTCAGCAAAGTCGTAAAAGGCTTCGATAATGTTAAGCCTTGAAAACTTGAAAAATACAAAATTGTTCGAACTCCCGAATATTCCTTAGTATTTTATGCTAAGTCATTCCAAGTTTGTAAATACAAGTGATAAGAACTTTTTCGAATAGGAGAAAGCCTTACTTGTCTAAACAATCTTTTTACAAAGGCCAGATCGGCCTAATACAAAAAATACAAAAGCCCAAGGGCTGTTGTTACTTCGAGTTCGAGAGGTCATTCTCGCTCAACTTAAAAACCTAAGGGTTACCTTACTACGGGTTCGAGCAAGCCCTTGCTCGATCATAAAGCCTAAAGCCTATATTAATTCAGTTTCAAACAAATGGAATGCGACTTCGTTATTTTATAAGACATTTCAACTTTTGCAAAAGGAAAGAATTTTTTTTATATACTTCGGAAATTAGTTACAAAGGCAACACAGACCGATGAAAGTTCTATACAACGGCCCAAAAACGGCCCAAAAAAAAGTACAAAAGAGAGAAGGACAAACTTACTAAGGCGTACGAGGCTTGGTCTTCATCGAAAGCGGCATCACCATCTTCAAGATCTTCTTCTTCAAACTCATCGAAGTCATCTTCGGGGAAGGCCAACTTTTGAGCCTGGTTTTCTTCTGCTCGAGCATTGTCAATCTCGGCCGCAATATTGAAATCATGGGCTTGAGCATCCTCGAGGGCCTCCCTCTAAGCTTCCCACTTTGCATGATCGATCATGCTTCTGGCTTTGTTCTGGATGGCCTCAACATCGATTTTGAATTGGGCCACCTTTTCATCAGCCTGGATGCCGGCCTTGACCATTTCTGATTTAGCCTCATCGAGTTTGCTGGTGGCCGAATCCAGCTGAGACTGGAGCTCTTTGATCTTCTCGGTCTGCACCGGGTTCTTCTCTTTCTCAGCTCAAAGTTGAGTCTCAGTCGATTCCAACTGAGCCTGGACAATCTCTTTCATCGCATCCAAGACATCTATGCTTCCTTATAAAACCTCAGCCTCGACTTGTGCATCATCCACTTATTTGCTGAGACGGTCGATCTGCTTGAGCCTATGTCGGATCTTTAGAATGGGGTAATTAGTTGTTATCTCTAACCCATCATCACTATCATGGAGCATTCGGAATACGTGTTCGGCCATGTCGGTATGTTCCTCTTGCGCTGCAACCAGATTGGCCTGAAGTCTTTCACTGAGGAGCCGATAAGTATCGCTCTTCTAAATAAGGCTCCAAACTTCAGCCTTATCCTCCTCTCGAGCCCTGACTAAGGCTTCGTGGTGCAGCACTGAAGCCTACAAATGAAAGAGAAAAAAGTGTTAAGAATAATCTGCAAGTACAAAGAAAGTATGAAATAAAGTTCGAAGGTTACCCGATTTAGTGCATGTTGGGCCTCGTTGAGCAAGCAAGCGTCCCCCCAAGAAATTCATTATTGCATGGTCCTCTTCGATCACTAGACCCCTCAGATAACTAGCGACCGCGACTCGGGGGGGGGGGGGGGGGGGGGGGGG
>ML251536.1:0-10485 GCA_005239495.1 Nicotiana undulata | reverse complement strand
GGGGTGGGGGGTGGGGGGTTGAGCATCTTCGGGGACAATCAACACCATATTCTATCTGCGGTTAGGGTTGACACTCAGAGCTAGAAATTGATCTACTAGCTTCAAGCTTGACGGAGACCCAGTTGCCCCCGGGGATGGTACCTTCCTCGATACTGATAGATCTCCAAAACCAGGGATCTCCTAGGAAATAGCCGCCTCGATCCCGTCGAAGAATCCACGGAGATCCACCCACTGACCATCTAACATATTAGCCTCTCGAATCATGGCATCATAAATCTGGGGCGAGTCTGAAATGTCTACCACCCCAGGCTCGACCCTAGGAACCTCTTCCTCTGCTTGAAGGGTTTTGCTATGGGGATTTGTTTCTCCCGTCTTCGCTGTGGACGGGGTGACTTCTGGCTCAGGAACCTTGGCCGAAGTCCCTTTATTAACTCCCTCTGGCTCGGAGGACTTCTATGTTTAGGCTGTAGCCCGCAGACGAGCCACCATCCTAGTTTCTTCTTCTTCTTCTTCTTCTTGTTCTTCTTTTTCGGACTCGTCCATTAGTTGGAAGACTAATTCCAAAGTTAATTAAATAACACTCTTGGGCTTGCGAGGCTTCCTCGTTGGTCTTTTCTTTTACAAGCCCCGGGGACTCGAGGCCCTCTTCCTCATTTTCTCCTTAGCCGTCTTTGGAGCTAATGGTTGAGGGAGGACTTCCTCGTCGCCGGAAGAAGGTCTCATCAGTACATCTTTCCCGAGACCTGCAAATAAAAGAGAGCAAGTTAGCTTAGAAAAGACTAAAGTGACAAACAAATAGAGAGAAGACTACCGTGGTTGCGAGCCTCCCATCGACCCTCGGAGAGCTCCATCCAAGTCCGTTCGGAGTAGGGCCTCTGAGATACTAGAATCTCGACCCATTTTTTTTAACTCCGTGATCGGGTGCGACATTTGGACCACAACTGCAATAACAAATTAAAAATAAGAAAATGATGAAGGAAGTAAGGATGGAAAAATGAACACTCAAGGCAAAAACACTTACGATTAGATTTCCACCTCTCTGGGAACGACATATCTTCGGCAGGGATCAAGTCTGATGTTCTTATTCGGACCAACCTTCCCATCTAGCCTCGATCGTGGGTCTCATCAAGATATAAGAACATGGCTTTGCTGGCCCGATGAGAGAGCTTACTTGGTCCTCGATAGATCCGGGGACTGTAGAGGCACATGAGATGATTGAGGGTAAATGAGCATCCCTCGATCTTGATGGTGAAGAAGTGGAGAAGGACGATGATTCTCTAAAACGATGGGTGAATCTGTCCCAGAGTAACATTGTACCTTTTGCAGACGACAACTATTACAGTGTCGAGAGGGATAAATGTAAAGGGGTAAGTGTAAGCACTTAGATACCCCTCCACATATGTGGTGATCGTTTCCTCAGGAGAGGGAACGAACACGTCCTTGTTTGCCCAGTTTCACTCCTCTTTAACCTTATCGAGGAGGCCCTCAGTAATAGTTCACATGTATCTTGACATCGACTTGCACCGGCCCTGCACCGAAAGGGTATTCTCTATCTTGAAGTCGGAAACTGTCAGGCACCCCATCTGAACGTATTCCTCAGGGTGGGACTCCGTCGTAGCTGCATCGCCGACAGAGCACGATGAATAATGAGCCTCTTTTTGTGGCACATTTCTGGAAGTTTTAGCCATTTGTGAAAAGTAGAAAGCGAAGAAATTGACTAAGGTTCAGGAAAATTAAGTATGAGAATTAAGAAGCAAGAATTCTTTGAGAGAAAAAGTAGGGAATGTGGTGGTTGTAAAGGTTTGAATGAAGAAATATTGAGAGTTTTATAGGTTGAAGGCGACAGTTCAAAGTCTCCTAGTGGCTGACCAGCGCCTGACATACATTTAATACCTTGGTAACTAGACCGACGGGACGTTTTGTTGCTTGCGTCACGATCGAGCTAGTCAATGACGTCATCGACCGAAAATATGAAGCTCAAGAATTCATGTCGTTTCTATCATCCTATTTCTGAGAAACGAGGGGACTATCTGTATACGCTTAGAACGGGCATGCCCTTATAGTGACTAATCGAGGTTAGGTCATGATAGACCACGATTCGACCCCATATTGTATCGAGCCTCATTATAAAGTTAGGTTGTTGAACCCTTAATTCGACGGTCGGACAAGGACGTCGATTAGTCAAGATCGAGACCGAGCGGAACGGAGGTCGAAGGGGGTTTACCTGGTCGAGTAATGGTAAGCCCAAATATCTAAGATCGAGCGAAGATCTCGGCGGGATTCTCGGCACATATCAAGTCGATGCCGGATAATTAGCCAATCATGAGATTTCTTACTATATTTAGAATTGTACCATAAGAAGGACTCCTTTGGTATATAAATGGGGTTCTAATCATTTTGCAATCATCAGATTAACATTGTTAAAAGCAATATATTACGTTTTCTCTCTTAAAGTTTTCATACTCTGTTGCCCTGTTCATACGTTTCAATAACATACTCATTTGGTTCGAGGGCGACCTTGTTCGAGGCCAAAACCGCATATCATATTTGGTTTGCTCTATTTTCACCTACAAATAATTTCTTATACCAATTTGCATATTCTTTCAGTTTGTGCCAGGTGAAATCACATATTCTTAAAACCACTTATAAATTTAATTGTTATCCATTTTTAAGGATAAAAAATAATCATGGCTTTATTACAATAGTACGCACTTCACTTTCAACCAACCAAATAATCTACATTGTAGTAAATTCAACTTATATCAAGTTCCATTTTAGTACGGTCATAACAAATTTTAGCAAATACATGTATAATCCATTTCTAATATCAGAATCAAAATATAAAGAATATCCCTTTCTTTGCTAAAGATTCTTTTTAATTTTCAAATTCAGATAGATTAAATTTTATGTTTTTGTCTATTTTATTATTATCACTTATTTTCTAAATTTTTAATCACTTTGTATTTAGACTTCTAGAGATATCTGATTTTGTATAATATATATGTGTTATTTTTCAATAAAAGACATGTAAATAAAGAAGAAGATTCTAAAAGTTAATGTTTTCAATTTATATATCTAATATGTATGTATATAGTAATATTTTTTATTTATATGAAATAATAACAACGATAAAAAAAAGAATGAAACGAATAAGAGGTAAAACCGAGTCCATCTATCCAATCCAGGGAATCACTGTATGGATTTCTTATATAATTTTTTTCCTTTGATTTTCCCTCTTCTTTACCTATTTCATATCCCCCCTTTCTTATTCCTTCTTCTCTCTCTACCCATGCATAAAACTTACTTCTTGTTTTCTAGCCTCCCGATAATAAAGGAAGGTAACTAAAAAGACTCAAGACATAATTATAAAGGAGGTAACCAGAGACTCAATGCAAAGTAGAGGTATGTAATCAAAGATACTCAAAACATTATTGGGATAAACTTTTCAAATTATTTTAAAATGAAAAATAAGAGAGAAAAGGAAAAAAAATAAGAAGAAAAATGAGTAGGTATCTTAGTCTTAAAAGTGTGTCACCTCACATCACTGTAGATCATAATAATGATAACTGCACTTATCTTTTTCCTTAGCAAGTAATCTAGTTATAAAAAAACAAGAAAAAAAAAAACTAAATCCTAGTGGGACTGTCACTTTAAATTGAAGTTACTCCAACGTGAGAGCTTGAGAGGTGCTCACAATCTATCCTTCATAGCAATTGAAATTCAGCAAAAAAAACCTCAATGAAATATCTAAAGCCAATTTTAACTCACGGCCCAAAATTCCAACCCGTCGTTATAGTGCATAACACATTTTCTAGGCAAGCCGCGCATAACAATAAAGAACCAAAATAGCGGAATTTACAGAATAGCATAAGTCTAAAATCTCAATATAACAAAATAAGGCTAATACATGATAAATTCTCCCAGAACTGATAAATACAAAGTCATGAGCTCTAATACAAAAATACAAGTTTGAAATGGCCAAATACAATACTATCCGTAACAAAGACAACAATACATAAGAAAATAGACGCCAAGACTACGGACGAGAATGTATCTCTACCGCGTCTCTCAATACTCAGCTCAACAAGCAACTCCACTACTAATGATTGGTCCCAACACCTGGATATGCATAATTAAGTAGAGAGTACAACATAAGTACAACCAACCCAACGATTCAACAAGTATCATAACTAAACCCGGCAAGGTAAAAGAAGAAAGAATTATAAATGATACTTGCTATAACCTGTATATGATGACCCAAAAGGTCATCCTAAGTTAATTTAGCTAAATCTGTGTTTCGAGGACCCTAAAGCCTCCGTTAATCTCACCTCGATATGTGTGCGTAGCCCGGACGTGTAGCCCGAAAGCTTTGATGTGAAAACTAGATGAAAAGTTGATTTTTATAATAATTAATTGATTAAAGTTGACTTTGATCAATATTTTTGGTAAACGGACCCGGACCCGATATTTGACGATCCCGGAGGGTCCGTAGCAAAATATGGGGCTTGGGCGTATGCCCGAAATTGAATTCCGAGGTCCCAAGCCCGAGAAATGAATTTTTAAAGAAAATTATTTTCTGAAAATATTTAAGGATTTTGAAAATGAATATTCATGTGAAAACCGTGTTACCAGGCCCGTATTATTGTTTCGGAGCCCGGAACAGGTTTAATATATGTTATGTGAGTTATATGTGAAATTTAGTGTAAAACGGACTTGAAATGACATGATTCGGATCAAAATTTGAATAATTAAGCCTTATGAAATTTTAAGAAAATTCTATGAGTTTTGAGGTTTAATTCATTGATTTTGATGATTTAAATGCTTGAATAAGTCCGTAGGATGATTTGGGAGTCGTGTGTGTCATTGGGTTTGAGGTTCCGAGGGCTCGGGATAGTTTCGAGTAGGTTTCGGGGTGCATTAGACTTAAAATCACTGAGCGTTGCAGGTACAGCAGCAGGTCTCTGAACCTGGGAGCGCGACCGTGATCGCTTTTTCGCGGACCGCGGAGCTCCCTTCGCGGCCACGGTCATCTTATCGCGGACCGTGGTGAGAAACTTTAGAGGACCGTAGAGACCTTCGCGGCCGCGGTCGATTTGTCGCGGACCGCGGTGGTCGATCTTCAGAGAGGCAACACGAGGCCTTCGCGGCCGCGGTCGGTTTTTCGCGGACCGCGGTGGGGGCCTTGGAAGGGATACCTATATATAACGAATTTTTCACTTTTCAAAAACCCTAAAACACTAGAGGCGATTTTCAAAAGACCCTTTTATTCTCCAAGACTATTGTAAGTGATTTCTAACTACTTTTCTTCCTTCCTTAACATCCTATTACAAGATTTCATCATAGAATCAAAGATTTTCATGGGAAAATCGGGAATTTTGGGAAAAACATGAAAATTTGGGAATTTAGACCTCAATTGGGGTCGGATTCAAAAACCAATCATACACCCGGGCTCGGGGGTGAATGGGTAATCGAGTTTTGGTCCGAGCCTCGTGTTTGGACCAAGCGGGCCCGGGGTCGAATTTTGGTATTTTTGGAAGAATGCTAGGAATTGTATAATTAGGCTATGGGATTGTATTAATGAGTCATTATGGATGTTAACAAGTTAATTATGTCTAGATATTGTCTTTTCGGAGTTGAATTCAAAAGGAAAGGCGGTATTAGAAGCTTGAATTGCTATTCTTGGACCTGAGGTAAGTGTCTTGCCTAACTTTGGTAAGGGAATAGGTATTGTAAACTATGTGCTAAGTGTTTATCATGTTCAATGCATAGGTGAAGTGAAGAGTACCTATGCATTGTGTGTCAAGCATGCCCGTGAGTCTATTTTCTGATAGAAACCTTGTCGCTACTTCCATGATCCTTTATGTTATAAAATTGTCTCTACTTGGAAGTTGTTTGTTGTTGGAAACCTTGGTTGATGAACTCATGATGTATTGGTTCGGTTTAGAACCCATTTGTTAAGGATATATATATTGAAGAGATTGGTTATAGCTGAGACCCTTGCCGGGTAATTGTTGTGATATTGATTGATGCTTTCCCCAGGGCGGGTGATTTGATTTATATTTCCACTATGCTGCATTCCTTACCATTGATATTTGTCATTGTTATGGTGAGGAAGAGTGTAAAGCAAGAAGGGTGATTCCGTGCCATGATATACATTGATCACACCATACATTGCATAGTGAGAAATAGTGTAAAGCACGAAGGGTGATGCCGTGCCATGATTTATACAAATTCACATCATACATTGCATTGTGAGGAAGAGAGTAAAAGCACGAAGGGTGATGCCGTGCCATTGTTTACATTACTCACATTTATACTTGTTATGTTAGTATTCTTGTTAACTTGCTCTGTTACTTTCTCCTATGTGCTTAGTCAATTGCCTTATCGCTCACTTGCTACCCCATTGACTGCTCCCGTATTCCCCTACTTGTCTGTCTATTTCTTGCCTTGTCTTCCCATGATTATATGTTGTAGAATAGGACAAGTGAACGTTGTTGTCAAGTCTAGCCTCGTCACTAATTCGACCGAGGTTAGGCTCGGCACTTACTCAGTACATGGAGTCGGTTGTACTGATACTACACTGCACTTCTTAATGTTGTGCAGATCCCGCATCCGGACCCAGTGGACAACGTTGAGGGAGTCTCCTTCAGTCCACCGCAGAGGCTTCAAGGTATACCCACTGGCGTTCGTGGGCCTTGGCGTCTCTTCTGACCCTAGAACTCATATTGTCTTGTCTTATTTTCTAGTTCCAAAGACAATTATGTATTTCCTTTCAAACTTTGTATTTAGTGTTCAATAGGCAGTCCGTGAGGTTGTGATTCCCGGTTTTGGGGCATTATGCGACGTTTGTATTTATTATCTCACGTAGTTTTTGAATCATTTATCATTTCCGCTGTTTAAGACTATAAAGTATTTTCGTTAAATACTGTTAAATTGGTGTTACTATGATGGTTTAGCTGTGCACGTTGGCTTGTCTAGCGGGTTCAACGTTAGACGCAGTCATGACTCGAAGGTGGGATTTTGGGTCGTGACACTGTACAACCTCATAAATCCAATACGTACAGAGCAATAATGTGATCAAGTATAAAGCATAAAAAGAACTATCTTTGTGTGTTCATAATTACTCAAGTACTCTATTCAGTAAATGATACGACCTATAAGAATGATATGCAAATGAATCTGGTAGATAACCACGGAAATTTCAAGTAAAGATGAAATGCAAATCCAAAACAAATAATGACCAGATTTTCCTCAACCTTTCCATATCCATATGAAACCACTAATAAGTTTTTCTCAATATCCATGTGTATACCATCAAGAGAGAAATATGAGAGGGTGACCCTAGGGGGATGGATCTATATCCACACACATGCACAACCAATTCAATGTGCTACCAGCCTGGCGTGGTCACACGCTTAATATCATAATCTTCCCAACGTGGTCATGAGCATAACCGTACAATCCCCCCGACGTGGTCACATGCATAATAACACAATCCGTCTGGTGTGGTCACAAGAATCCAGTCCAAATCATATCACACACAAGCAAATATACAAGAATACATGTATATGATGAATGAATAACATACCTCATACTCCTGGACTGGTATAAATGACATGCTAAAGTGTAGGCATGTGCAAAGTGTGCTATCATATCTCAAATAGGCAATTTCATTACAAAAATGGCAACTATCGAGTTCATTAAGGGAATTAGCCTCTATGTAACCTCAAACATGGATTAAATAGTTTACAACAATGTTACAACTATGAGAAACATTATACCTTAAAACTTAACACTCAACTCTAGGCATATCAGAACCTAAGCACTATCCCAAACATGGATAAATACCATGGTTCTCGGACATGGTCTCAAACCTCACACATATACGCGCCCATAACACGTAGCTATCATAAATAATTCAGGAAACTAGTGCCTCGACCAAGTTTAGGTAAGATACTTACCTCAAGAAAGCCAAATTACTCCTCTAACAAGCCCTTCCCACGCGTATCAAACTCCGGACGGATCGAATTTAGCCAAAATAACTTGATACCATCAATAATAGCCATAGAAAACAATTCCAAATGATAAAACTAAAGTCTTGAATCAAATATGCAAAGTCACCCTAAACCTGCACCCGAAACTCGATAAAATACACAAATTCCGAACACCCATTCAATTAGAAATCCAACCATACTAACTTCATCCAATTCCATCCACAAATCGACCCTCAAATCCTCAATTCTCAGTCTCTATTAACATAGTCCTAACTTCCCAAATCCCACCTTAGATTCATGAAAAATAGGTGTAATAATTAATGGGTAATCAATATCTAATATCAAAAGTGATCAAATTTCACTTACCTCTTCAATTAGGATGAAAGGTACAATAAAAATCACCTTAGATCGAGCTCCCCAAATCCAAAAATGAGAAAAACACTCAACCCCTAGACATATGTAGTTTCTCAAGCAAAACCTCATCTGCTGTCAATATTCACACTTTCAACGCCGCATATACGAAAATTTCATTGTAGATGCGAAAGCTCATTAATCCTCGACCATCCTCTTCAGCGGTTAGGCCCTCGCACCCCTCGGCGCACATTTACGCACCTTTGTCTGCTTATGAGGATTCCTTACCCAACTCACCTTCCGCACTTGCGCACACCTAGCCGCACCTATGTGTCACGACCCCAATTTTCATTCGTAGGATGTCGTGATGGCATCTAGTCTCTACGACTAGGTAACCCTAACAAATAATAATAACTTGGCAAAAACAATTATCAATATACTAAAACAAAGCTGAATAACTAATATACCTTCCGGTACAAAAAATTATCTCAAGAATACGCTCCTCAAAATCAGTGGAACTGAGTTATAAGCTTTATAGAGTAACACTAGGATAACTACAACATCACTGTCTGAAAGAACTACAACAGTAAGCAAAATAAAGGGAAGGTGACTCTGAGGCCTGCAGACGTGGAGCTGGTATACCTTAAAGTCTCCCAAGCAGCAACTTAATCAACTCTAGCGTCCAACACGTGCAGACGTGCTTGGATCTGCACAAAAATGTGCAGAAGCATAGTATGAGCACACCACAATGGTACCTAGTAAGTATCAAGCCTAACCTCAATAGAGTAGTGACAAGGCTAGGTCAAGACATCTACTAAGATAGAAAAAAGCAGTCTGAAAATGTAATACGGGTATAAAATTGAAAGTGGAGAAATAGCTGATACGAAATAAGTTAGTAACATGAAATAATACTGGAAATTAAATATGGAGATTGTGATGCGCCCCCCATTTTTCCTCGCGGAAATCGGGTTTCGACATTCCTGAGACAACTCCCTTCCTATTGGGATGGGGTATGGGATTTGAAGAGTCGCCACCTAATGGATTAAGGTGCGTTAGGGCACCTAGAGCAAATAACTAATGAAACTAATTTGCATCACCAGAGATTGGGTAAGGGCTCGAGATTACCTTGAGGGGAAGGTGTTAGGCACCCCTCGAGGTCCACAATGGTGGGTCTCGACCAAACTTAATTAAGCGAATTAGTCTTAAGGGAAAATAATTTTTTTTAGACAAATTACTTTAAAACGGGAATAAAAGGGGTCCTAGGTTTTTTAGCCTATAGGATCATTCCATGCAATACTTCATAACATCACCAAGATGGGGTGCTACTCATAGTATTAGGGCACAAGTCATCATCTCCTTTACTACCCAATTACTATCTTTAAGTTGTTACTTATGCGTTCTAATAGCTTCTAATTCGTACCTTATGCGTGCACTGCCCATCCCTTGCCTATGATCCTGGAGGTATTTAGGACCTCTATTTAGGGTGGTTATAGACCGACCTATGTTACTTAAATGAGGAAAATCTAGGCGACAAACAAAATTCAGATATGACTATCATGTTAGGAGAAAATAAGGGCTCACATTAACCTCCAGAAATAGACAACAAATGCATGAAATTAAATCAGCAAATTTCTTTAGTTTAATGATCCTATAGGTAGGATATCCAGATGAGCATAAACAGAATGTAAGACAAAATTTTATAAAAGCGAGCAACAGTATCTATCAGTTTGCCTACTGATTTTATTAGGCTATGAATCTGGGCACTTTCAGGCAGCAAGACATCATAGTTTTAAGCCTAGAATTCTTAATTATCCTACAGGTTTGCCTAAGTGATAACCAGAACATAATCCTATAGGCATGGCATCACAACTATTAGTTATAGACCTATAACATGGTTTATAAACGTGTTACTGATTTTAACGAACATGTTTTATCTCTTTAGATCCTATACACATGCTTTCTAATTAGTAGAATCAATTAACTCCTATAGGCAGGATTTCTAAGTGCTGAAACCGATTACAAGCATGATTTCTAAGTTTACCAACTGGTTTTACCCTATAGGCATGATATCTACTAGTTTTTTTTATAGCAAATTATACTACTAGGCTAGGTGCCTAGTAGCGATTTTATTAATAATAAA
>ML251535.1:834-20400 GCA_005239495.1 Nicotiana undulata | reverse complement strand
TGTGCGATCGCAGCCTATTCCACGCGATCGCACTGACTTGTCCTCCCTCTACTCTGCGATCGCACCTCCCTTCTTGCGATCGCATAGAAAAAATCTGTGCCTGACCATATTAACTCTCTGCGACCGCACTTCTTCACCCGCGATCGCAGTGAACAAAATCATTGTGAAGAAAAACCAGAAAATCAGCAATTGTTCTAAGTCCAAATGAGTCCGTTAACCACCCGAAATCAATCCCGAGCCCCTCGGGACCCCAACCAAACTTACCAACATATCCCATAACATAATTCAAACTTAGTTGCACTCTCAAAACACCAAAACTAACATCAAAACTCCAAATTTGTATCAGATTCAAGCCTAAGAACTTCGATATTTCTAAATTTCATCAATGATGCCGAAACTATCCAAATCAACTCCGATTGACCTGAAATTTTGCAGACAAGTCCAAAATGACATTAAAAACTTGTTACAACTGTTGGAATTCCATTCCGACCCCGATAGCCTATTTTCCACTGCCGTCCAGAAATCGCGAAAAACCAACTTTCGCCAATTCAAGTCTAATTCTACACCGGTCATCACAAAATTATTCTGAACACACTCCTAAGTCACAAATCACCTAAAGAAGCTATCCGAGCCATAAAATCCACATTCCGAGATCGTTCACCAATAAGTCAACTCTTAGTTAACTTTCCCCATTTTAAGGCTATTTTTAAGGACTAAGTGCCTGAGTTCTCATTTCACCATTCCGATTTCAAGCCTATCAACTCTAACACATTAATAACAGAATAAAAAATCTATAATAAGTCAACAACAACAATTATATTGCAGGTTTCGCGTAACGACATACCGGGTCATTATAACTTGCTTCAGAATTTTGAGGGTCCTCCTCAAAATTCTACCCAAGTGGGCTGGGTGGATGCTTCCGGACTATTGCTTGCTTCAAAATTTTGAGGGTCCTCCTCAAAATTCTGCCCCAGTTTCCAATTATGGGGGAAAATAAATGTTTTATTGAATTGTGACCGAACCCATAGGGCTTCCTACGTATCCCCTCTTAAACGGGAATCAGTCAGGCGTAGTTCAATTTATATTATTGACAAAAGCATAAGGAATTACACATAGTAGCGCTTGATTGCATCTGAATTGATTAGTTTTGGCCAAACTTCTGCGTCCATTTCTTCAAGTATAAGTGCTCCTCCTGTTAGTACATTGTGAACCATGTACGGACCTTGCCAGTTGGGAGAAAATTTCCCTTTGGCTTCGTCTTGGTGAGGAAAGATATTATTTAGCACTAGCTACCCTGGTGCGAATCGTCTTGGTTTGACTTTCTTGTTAAAGGCTCTGGACATTCTGTTCTGGTAGAGTTGACCATGACAAACTGCGTTCATCATCTTTCCGTCTATGAGGGCTAGTTTCTCATATTGGTTTCTTACCCATTCCGCATCGCTGAGCTCTGCTTATTGTATAATTTTCAGAGATGGAATCTCCACTTCGGCAGGAATAACAACCTCTGTGCCATAAACCAGCATGTAGGGGGTTGCCCCGGTTGATGTGCGTACTGTGGTGCGATATCCCAATAAGGAAAATGATAAGTTCTCATGCCATTGCTTGTGCCTTTCTATCATCTTCCTTAATATCCTCTTGATGTTTTGTTAGCGGCTTCTACAGCTCCATTCATCTGTGGTCTGTAAGCTGTCGAGTTCTTGTGTTTGATCTTGAATGTTTCACACATGGCTTTCATCACGTCACTTTTGAGATTAGAACCATTGTCGGTGATGATTGACTCTAGAACTCCGAACTGACAAATAACGCGGTCACGGACAAAGCCGGCCATGACTTTCTTGGTGACTGCCTTGTAGGAGGCTGCTTCAACCCATTTAGTAAAGTAATCAATGGCAACCAGGATAAACATGTGTCCATTGGAGGCAGAAGGTTCGATAGGTCCAATGACGTCCATGCCCCAGGCGGCGAACAACCATGGTGAACTTGTTGCATTAAGCTCACTCGGAGCTACTTTTATCCTATCTCCATATATCTGACAGCGGTGGCATTTCCAGATGTACTGGATGCAATCTGTTTCCGTGGTCATCTAGAAGTAACCAGCTCGGAGTATCTTTTTTACTAGAACGAAACTGTTCATATGTAGGCCGCAAGTCCCAGCATGAATTTCCTCCAGTAGTTTTGATGTTTCTTTTGCGTTGACGCACCTTAATAACCCCAAATCAGGAGTCCTCCTATACAGGATTTCTCCGTTGTGAAAGAAATTATTAGACAATCTCTGAAGTGTGCGTTTCTGAGTGGCGTTTGCAAGCTCTGGGTATTCTCCTTTTGCCAAATATCCCTTGATGTTATGAAACCAAGGATTTTCGTCTGCTTCATTTTCAACATGGGCATAGTAGGTCGGCTGACTGTGAATCTTCACTTGAATGGGGTCAATGAAAATTTTGTCTGGATGCTGAATCATAGATGACAAGGTAGCCAGAGCATCGGCGAACGCATTCTGGGTTCTGGGGACATGCCGGAACTCTATCTTTGTGAACCTCTTTCTCAACACCCGAACGTGATGTAGATAGGGTACTATCTTGGAATTTTTGGTTACCCATTCTCCTTGTACTTGATGTACCAATAAGTTTGAGTCACCAATCACTAACAACTCCTGGACGTTCATGTCAATAGCCATGTTGAGCCCCAAGATGCAGGACTCATATTCAGCCATGTTGTTGGTGCAAGGAAACCTGAGTTTGGCGGATGCTGGGTAATGCTGACCCGTTTCTGATATTAAGACTGCTCGATACCGACTCCTTTGAAGTTTGCTGCGCCATCAAAGAATATCCTCCAACCGTCGTAAGATTCTGCAATGTATTCTCCTACAAAGGATACCTCCTCATTAGGAAAATACATTTTCAGGGGTTCATATTCTCCGTCCACATGATTCTCAGCAAGATGGTCTGCTAATGCTTGTCCTTTGACCGCTTTTTGAGTCGCATAAATAATGTCGAACTCACTCAAAGGATTTGCCACTTGGCTAGCTTGCCAGTGGGCATGGGTTTCTGAAAGATGTATTTTAATGGATCCATCCTTGATATGAGATATGTTGTATAGGCACAGAAGTAGTGCCTCAGCTTCTTAGCGACCCAAGTCAAAGCGCAGCAACTGCGTTCCAGCAAAGAATATCGGGCTTCATACGGAGTGAACTTCCTGCAGAGATAATAAATATCTTGTTCCTTCCTTCCTGTTTCGTCACGTTGCCCCAGAACGCAACCGAAAGCTCCACCTAGTACGGCAAAGTAGAGTAGCAAGGGTCGGCCTGGCTCAGGTGGTACCAAGACTGGCAGTGGGGATAGATACTCCTTGATTCTATCGAAAGCTTTTTGACAATCCTCGGTCCACTTAGTTGCAGCATCCTTCTTTAACATTTTGAAGATCGGTTCACAGATGGCTGTCGACTGTGCTATGAATCGGCTGATGTAATTGAGTCTTCCCAAGAATCTCATAACATATTTCTTGTTCTTTGGAGGTGGTAGCTCTTGAATGGCCTTGACTTTTGACGGGTCCAATTCTATTCCCCGGCGTCTCACAATAAATCCTAGCAACTTCCCAGCAGGAACCCCGAATGCACACTTTGCGGGGTTCAGCTTTAGATTATATTTTCTCAAACTGTTGAAGAACTTCCTTAAATCTTCCATATGATCAACAGCTTTCCTTGATTTGATAATGGTAGTCATGGCCCTCATGTAGGTGGCCCCTGCATTCTTTAAACCGAACGGCATCATATTGTAACAGTACACTCCCAGGGCGTGATGAACGTTATTTTCTCAGCATCTTCCTCATCCATCCAAATTCGATGATAACCAGCGAAGCAATCCACAAAGGACTGTAGCTCATGCTTGGCGCAATTGTCAATTAGAATGTGTATGTTTGGCAAGGGGAAGTCATCTTTAGGACTGGCCCGATTGAGATCCCAATAGTCGACACAGACTCTAACCTTCCCGTCCTTCTTTGGCATAGGTACGATGTTGGCTAACCATGTTGGGTATTCAAGCACCTAGAGAACTCTGGCGTTGATCTGCTTGGTAACTTCTTCTTTGATTTTCAAACTCATGTTAGGTTTGAATTTTCTGAGCTTTTGCTTTACCGGTAGACATGTCGGATTGGTCGACAGTTTGTGAGCCATAATGGATGTACTTAAACCAGTCATGTCATCGTACGACCAAGCAAATATGTCCCCATACTCCCTTAGGAACTCTATATACTCTTTCTTTTCTGACGGTGACAAATGGATACTGATGCGTGTTTCCTTGACGTTTTCTGAATCTCCGAGGTTGACAACCTCAGTCTCATCTACGTTGGACTTAGGTCTATTTTCAAAGTTTTCGACCTCTTTAACCATTTTGTCGGGTATATCGTTTTCGTTTGAATCAATGTCCGTTTGTTGCGTCGCCTCATTGCACATCACAATCATCGGTTCATCAAGTAAAGTAATAGTAATTTTTTACAGATAAATTAATGAGAGAAAATGGTAATAATAAATATCGCATTCGTAACGAAAAATTGAAAATGCTTTGATAAATTGAATAACTTATTTTGAACATTGAAGATCTTATTGTGGGAATTGAAAAATGCAGAAAAGGGAAAATTGTCTAGTAAATGAAATAGTAAATAATGCTTGTGTTTTAGCCTTGCTACCCCGAGGATCGGCGGGCTCTGGTTGTCCTAATAGACCAGTTCTTGAGATATGCTCCCTTGCTTATTTCCTGTACGGAAAGGCCTTCCTCCCCCTCCTCCTCGAGAATAACGCAACAATCCATATCATCATCCTCCAGGAACAAATTCCTCAGTGCAGCGAGTGCTTCTTCTTCGTCTGACCCATAAATAACGTCGGCTTGCTGGAAGGTCTGCTCCAGATGCGGTATCGGCTGCTCCAATGGGTAATAAGGATTGTGCCAAGGTGGCGACCAGCTATTGAATTCTTCCCAGGTATACTCATATACCATACCAAACGTGGTACCATGTTTCTTGATCTTGATGGATTTGGAGATTCCTTGAAGGTTCTTGCCGAGCCCTTTGCCAGGATCGTATCCATTCCAATTTAGTATGCTCTCTATTTTACTATCCCACCATTTGTCCTTGCCAGTGGCATTGACTCGCTCAATATAGTGATAAGCTCCTCCACCCAGTTTTCTCTTTCCATCAATCACAGGGATAGTTTGGTGATTGTAGATAGGGTTTCTACCGTCGCCGTGGATTATTACCTCTTGGTGGTTCCACTCGAATTTCACCGCCTGATGTAGTGTCGATGCGACGGCCCCAGCAGCATGGATCCATGGTTGCCCTAACAGCAAGTTGTAAGATGTCGGCACGTCTATTACTTGGAAGTCCACTTCGAACCAGGTTGGTCCCATTTGTAGGCATAGACTGATTTCCCCAATGGTAATTCTTTGAGACCCGTCGAAGGCTTTCACGTTGATTGATCCCTCTCTTATCTCGTGTATCCCTTTACACAATTTCTTGAGTGTTATCAACGGACAAATGTTAAGACCGGAACCTCCATTGATTAAGATCCTCGTGATGAAATGATCTTCACATTGCACGGTGATGTGCAATGCTTTATTATGTCCCAATATCTCAGGTGGTAACTCGTCTTCATGAAAAGTAATTTTGTGACATTCCAGTACTTGGACCACCATGTTGGCCATTTCTCCACTAGTGATGTTGTTCGGCACGTATGCTTCGCTCAACACTTTTAGTAAAGCATTTCTGTGCATCTCAGAATTCTGCAGCAAAGAGAGAAAAGATATATGGGATAGACACATTCACCTCGGCATTCTCAAATGGATGAATCTGGACTATGATCGGTCAACTATCACAGTAGGTCCTCAGATGGACCCTCGGATCACCAGTGCCATCAAACATCTTGATCTTTGGAGGTTTGTACCCCTCGGGTAGTTCAACATTATGTTGTATATAGAGATCTTCATAGTTCAAACCTTCAATTCCCTTTTCTCCCTCGACACCCTGAACTCGGCTAGTTAGCTTTTTAAGTTCCTCAGCTAGATTCTTGATAAGCAAGTCCTTCCCATCAGACTCGGATGTATGTGAGATAGGAGGAATGGAGTGGGTCACAGTTTCCACGTAGATGGGATTGTTGTAAGCCTGGAAATGCTCTTTCGTGGGGTTTTGAGGTTCGTGGGTGGATGGTGGAGTGTGGTTGTGGCAAGTGCTGCATGGTGCAGGGAGAGTTTGATTCTTTGGGGAAGTGGCATTGTGATGAGGTGCAGGGTGATTTGGTGGTTTTGGGATATTTTGTGGTGGTGTAGGTTTGACGTCAGGGATGTAGAGGGAAAATGACAAATTGGCCAGATTTTGGACCTGGTCGAGCTCCACTTGAAACTTCAACAATTTCAGTTCTAATGGTGACATGTTCTCATGCAAAACCTGAATATCCCGGCCTTCAGTAGACTCAACATGTTCAACTGTATTGTCTTTCCTGATACCGCTGGATTCTGCCATCTTGCTTTTACCCTTGTTTCTACCTTTGGGAGGACTTAGAGTAGGAGTAGGTGGAGGCCCTTTGACTCTTGTGCGGTAAGCGGATGATGCCAGAATTTGCGAACTAACCTTTGGGGAAGGGGGTAATAACTAAAAAGAAACAAAACAAAAGGTAACCGAGTTAGTGAGGATTATGAAAAATATTGCAGAAATTAAGCACGTAATGCGAAAATGTAAAGCGTATCCTAAGTTGGGGACCTCTTTGTGACCGAGGTAGGCCTAGCAACAAATTAATTTGGAGAACTTAAAATGCTAAATGCCTCATTTTATTGATAGAAAATAAGCAAATCTTAAGATGACTCTAAATATGCGAAAATAAAAGGCACTAATAGACATAGGCCTTATTACTTTAATGAAGAAAATAAGACACCCCTATTTATTTGGTCCTAGAAGGACCTTCCCCAGATTCGGCATTCTTACTTCCCTCGATCAGCTTTCCCAACTCGCAAAGTCCTAACGGTAGGTAAGTTCTGGCTAAGTATCCCCCTTCAGCTCCCTCATCCTTTTGGCAAGTCTGGATCCTTATGATGAATTTCTCCTCCAGTTCAACTATGCCTTGCTCCAAGTAACTCAACCTATGGTTGGCGCTGAAAGCCAGGCCCTTCCAATCCTCGATCAACCTTTTGTTGGACTTATGTATCTTGTGGTGATCATCCTCACATTCACGGATCCTTTTGCATAGTTGGTTGTACTTGACTTGTGCTTCAACCTTTTTGTCTATAACCCGGTGACCTCGAACGAAACCCGGCTCGATTTGACCACCCAGATCTTATTCTAACCAACCAAGATAGAAAGGAGTGCAACCGGCGTGATACATGTCTGGCTCGATGGTGTCCTTTTCGAGCCTAATCCTGCAGTGCCATAGGTGCTGAGCTTGGCACTTGTGAGGGCTATCATCATTCTGAAATTCTGCTCGAAGATGACTCATTTTCTCGACCCTAAGTATGACCTGCTTCCTACCTGCTTGCCTCATAACTCGCAGAGGGACGTAAGGGTATGTCCCCCTTAGACCAATCAGTATCAGAAATGAAGCGTCTCGGGACCGAATGATGAACTCGTCTGTCGAAAACCACTCGAACATCCATTAAACCTGGTCCTTAATTAAGTTACCAAATAATTCAACCCATCCTTCGTCATTCTCCGGCTGAGCGAACATGTCGGGAATATAGTTCATTCGCTTTGGGTGATGAAAAGCGATATGGTCATCCCAAATCCTTTGATGGATGTCTTGTCGGTATTTACCTTTTTGCAGATATTCTACGAGCCAGAGTTGGAGTAATAAGTTGCAACCATCGAAATGCCTTGCTCCTCGTTGACACATTTCTAGGGCTCGATACATATCTGCGATGATCATGGGCACAATGCTGAAATCCTGCCCGTCTATCCCTTCTATTAGCATCTTAGTTACCATGGCCAACCTAGTATGGATTCTTTCCTTCTTCATTGGGAACACAATCAAACCCAAAAAATACACCATAAACACGAACACTCGGCGATGGATATGTCCCAGAGAGGTGATGGAGAACTCGTCTTGGTAGGTGCGGTACGATTTGCTGTGACTGTACCTCTCATATAAATAGTCAAAAGGGACGTATGAATCCTTTAGACACACCAATTCTGGATTCTTCTTCAAACCCATCATTTTGAGGAAACCCCTGCCCGTGCGGTTTTCAGGCATCAGCAACCTCGGAGATTCCCAAGCTAAGCCAGCAAATGCTCCTATCTCTTCTAATAAAGGTGTCATTTCAAGATTCCCAAAACGGAACACGGATCTATCGCAGTCCCAAAACAAAGTAGCAGTCTCTATCATCATTTTGTTTGGCTGGATATCTAGAAGAGATGGTAGATTGCCCAGATTTTTTCTGATGAGAGTTTTTTCACTAGAGTGGAGGTCTTCCCACCAATTCAGCAGCCTAGGGTGAATATTGGCGACCATGCCGAATCTGGAGACTTCATGCTTCATTTCTGAAAAACAGGCAAGGTTAGGCCCCTTACCCCCACCAGATTTGACTATTTAACACCAATAATTAGCAGGAAGCATTTAGTTCTCCAAATAAATGCACAGAGCGTGAGGGTGTCCGTTTGGGTTTTAAAAAAACCCAATGAACTTTGGACAAGGCTGTCTTAAAGGCTATTGTGCGGATAACACGTTAACCTAGCTAAGTTTGACCATGATGCATGCAACAGTATAACGGAGTAAGGTTTATATGGGGCTTTAGACTAGTACCCTCAAGCGGACAACTCAAAGGGAGAAGGCACAAAACTGTCGATTGCACCGCTGATCGACTAGTTTTACCGCAAATACGCCTTTCCGAATTTAAGGGGTAGTAACATAGGAATAGCGCAACCACTCATTGTAAGTGGTTGCTCTATAGTATTTTGTTTGGCACGAGTGGAGTATGAATGTTGAGCATGATATACAATAAATAAGCATTTAAACAGATAGTCGTGTATTTGCACGTTAAGAAAAGCGGTAAATACGACAGTTATGATTGAAAGCAATTACAAAAGGGAAACAAAGAGACATTTTGTTCATGTGGAATAAATACTTGAAAGAAGTAAACAATTAATGGAATGTAATAGGGAAGAGTAAAGGGTGCAAACATTTAAACAAAATGTCCAAATTCACGCAACAATTTGTAATGGTAAAAGCCTAGGTATATCCCCAGCAGAGTCGTCATGCTGTCGCGCCCCCTTTTTTTCCCCTTAAAGCGGAGAGATCGGGTTTATGACATTTTGGACAACTCCTTTTGAAGGTTAGAAGGGTTAAAAGGAAGAGTCGCCACCTAACGATTTATATGGTGCGTTAGGGCACCTAGATTAGTTAACTCATAAGACTAGTTTGCATTACCAGAGATTGGGTAAGGGCTTGAAGTTATCCCAAGGGAAAGGTATTAGGCACCCCTCAGGATCCACAACTGTGGCTCCCGGCCAAATGGTTTATGTGAATTCGGACGATAAGCAAATAACAAGTACGGCTCATATAAGAGGGGATTTCAAACAAGTATGGAAGTTCATTAGAAATTTGAAAGAAATCAAAAGTAAATATTTGAGAAACGATGTCCTAGGTTTAAAGTAATATGGATCATATCAATGCAATACCCGATAGGCAGAACTACACGTGGTATTAGCGCACCGGTCATCATATCAATATTCTACCCTTCCCACCCCGTGAAGGTATTTAGCGCGTGTGTTGGTCACGAAGTTTATTGCGTGCTCTTACCCGTCCCATCCTATCAGTCCTGGAGGAAGTTAGGACTACTATTCCAGGGTAGGTACTACGCTGAACCCCTAGGTTTAAAGGGAAAAATTCTAAGCGACAAATAAAACAGTTAGGACTACAAAATATAGGGCACACACAGAAGCAGTTACGAGGCTCATATATCCCTCCACAAGTCAATACACATAATTAGCACGGCTCAAACACAAAGAAGTCTCAAATTTCAGAACCTAAGACAGGATGGCTACATGTGAATACAATAGCGGGACAGCTTAATTACTGAGTTTTAGAAGAAGTAACTTGGTCAATTTCAAACTATAAATTCTTATCTACAATTAGCCAAGTTATGCATATAGAAAACAGTGTCAGTTTTACAAATGTTGATACCTAAGGCTCGCCTAAGTGTGTAGAAATACTCCAGTCGTCCTGTTTTAGCCTCAGAAAATAGTGAATAGTCAGGATGAACTTGTTTAGCCTTAGTCGTGGTAGAGAAGTTGGTATTTAAACCAAGTATGGATTCAAGTCCTACGAAGCATGATATCTAAATGCACGCAGGATGTTGAGTATGCAAACCTATGCATGCTGTTGTTTTTTCAAATGCACAAACGTTTTCAGTAATCAAAACTTATTTTAGCGAGATTTGCCTATCACACGTCCTTTTCAATCGAAACAGTACATACAAAAGCATAATTTGTTAATTTACTAAACCTAGCACATGATTTCTAAGTGTCCAATACAGTATGTTTTAACACATGAATTTGGCATAGATAACATGAACATGTTGATAATTAAAGCCCTAAAGTAGCATGGTCTCTAATGCAAATATTGACATTTAATGCTATTGCTTAACCTATACAGGATGTCTAGAGATAGGTATTGTGAACATGCAGAGGCAGTAACCTTATAACAGCTATTTTTATCGTTATTTAATTACGAACAGGATTTCCAAGTGAGGCATTTGCAAAGCTGATGCAGCAATTATAACAGCCTTTTACTACGAACATGATGAGTATGATGAGATGCTGAAACAAATAGACCTAGAGCATGGTATCTAATGCATGTATGGCAAGTATTCCTAAACATGTGACTATTGCACACCTAGGTAAAATAAATCCTATAAGCATGTTCTCTACCCGTAATTATACTAAGCATGCATAACCCCTCCTATTTCACTATCCATCCCCAAGAGTTGTTTTTACAATTAATTATTACATACCAGCATTACATAAATAACACAAATGAATAAGAAAATTAAGAAGTTACACTATAGGGAGCCTAACAGTAGGCCCAAGTATCCATATCCAAACATGCCATATGCCATGACCCGTTGTAACCCAGGTGTGTCAGAGTTCCTAAGGACCTCAGAGGATACCAGGCAGTGCTCAAACCCAAGTTCCCTATCCAGGAATGAGTAAGTGCAGTGTGGAATGCCATCCTTGTGTGTCAGAGTTCGATGGGTACTCAAATGGTCCCCAAGGAAGAGCTCACATGAAGGGGGCTGAACTTAGAGACTAAGAGTAGTGAGATGTGCTTGTAGTTTTAAGAGAATTGAGTAGAAAAGGTTTTTCTGAAATTGTTTTTAAAGACAGCTTTAGAGAACAGCACAGGAGCTTGTAAAAACCAATTTGAGGAGGAAAAGAAACAACTTAGAAAAGCGTACATAATTCATGAAGCAAACACAAGCATGGAAAGGGGTTGGGGGACAAGTAGTGAGAATATAGTGGCATTCAAGTTAACATCAGAGAAGTCTCATGAGACTCAAATAGTTACAGCCATAACAAATGTATTCATGCTAAGAGTTTGACATTATTAGATTGGGGGAATCACATAGAGTCACATATCAGGTTCAGGATCATATAGCAACTAAGTATTATGAATACATGCTTGTAGTATTAGGAGTCAGGCAGATTCATGATGAAAACATATAAGAAAAAACTGGACATGCTGAAATAAGAGGAAGAGCAGTCACATAGATAAAACAAGTAGGCTAGTTTCATAGGAATCAGGCAGAATCATAGTGAATCCTACAAGTAAAGCAATAGACATGTTTGACTAAAGGGAAGTCACATGGACAAAGTAAGCATGCCAATTGTATTAGGAATCAGGACGGGGTAAGGAAGATTCATAATGAAACATATAGTAAAAGTACTAGATATGCTGAACTGAAGGAGGAGGGAGATCACATAGACAAGTAGACATGCTAAACATAGAAAGACAAAGTAAACATGCTAATTGCAAGGAAAGCAGTAGAACCACAAGTAGAAGCATGAGAGAAATAAAAGGAATCTAAATACGAACAGGAACATGTTGTTTTGAGTACTATAAACTTAAACTAGAAACATACCAGTTCGAATGTAACATTGAATGCAAAGTGAAGAACAGTACAGCGACAGAATGTAAAGCAACAGAATAATGGAATCACTTAGTCTTGGCTTTTAGCCGACTGAGTTGCAGGTAAACAGCAAGAGAAGGCAGTAGAGCAGGTGTGTGTGTGTGTAAAAGAGAACTCAGAACAGTGTATATTGTTCGTATCTGTTTATGAAAGAGTAGTGTGTATATATAGTTTGAAAGATAGGTGTAAAATAAGGTAACAAATAACAGTTTAGCAAATTATGGAAGTGCACATCAATTATAATCACATTAATATCAGTACTCCCTTTAATTAAGGAGTCAAAATCAAAGGTAATAGACATGTAACAAAATAAGGCAAGATACCATAAGACTGGAATGTAACATATAAGGAAATATTTCAACATAGTATAGGTAAAAGCAGGCAATTAAGGCTAGGTTCAGAAAAATCTTAATTAAGGAAAGGTTTGTAAGAATCGATTAACAGTAAGATCAGTCACACGATAAGGCAAGAGAATAACTCATATGTCAAAAATAAGTAAGGAGTATTACAATAGGAGATCAGTAAAGGATACCAATCCTAGGGAATCAGGGATTCGAATAAGAATAACATTAGCTAAAGGAAATTAACACGGATTATATGGAATAAACAGATAATAGGCAAGGACAGGTTAAAATTGAAACCCTAATAAGCACAGTAGAGTAAATTTCATACAATCAGGGATCGAACATAGTATTGACTTAGGGAAATTACCACAAATTTCTATCAATAATGGAGTAAACATAAGATAGGCATGAGAAACAAACTCCGAAAGCATGATGGGGTAAAAATCACAAAAACCTAGAACATACTCATGAATAACAGACATGCGAACAAACTAGATTAAACAAGTAAGCAAGGACAGTTCTCAAAATCCAGTGTCGAGACCAAAATTGGGGTTTTCAACATAATGAATCAGATAAAGGGGGAAACGTGAAGAAATCATTAAAACACAGTAAGAATCATAGAATGACACTAAAATAGAAGTAAAAAAATCGTTTTGAAAGGGGTTTATGAAACCCTAGTTTTTTAATAAAATTGAAAGGTCGTTTAAAGATGGAAGTTTTTTAGAAAAAACATAGAAAGAAGCTTTGTAATACTGTAGATCTAGAATAAATCGAAAGACATAGGGTTAGGATTTCGTGGAACCCAGAGAAGTAAGAAGAACCTCAAAGACGCCGTCGGCTTAAGCCGGAGAAGGTTGTAGTTTCTTACTCAAGCGGCCAGGGAGGCCGGAAGGTGGCATGGGACCATGGGAGGCAAGAGAACCGCTCCAAGTTTGCCTGGGGACCCCAGGGCATCACTGGACCGGTGAGAGGTGGATAGACAACCAGGAGATGATGAAGAACCAAGGCTTCCGGTGAGAACAAGCCGGATAAGATGGACAAACCCCATCAGAGGGGAGAAGCCAAGGAAGCTTCTAGAGAGAGCTAGAGAGTAACAGAGAGAGATAGAGAGAGAATGAGTCTTCGAAAAATGAGGGGTCGGTTGGGGTAGTGGTAGGGGTTAATTATGGTAACTAGTAATCTGGGTCGTTGATTCAAATTGATCAACGGCTCAGATTGATCACAGGGTTGGGCCGGGTAGGAATTAGATTTTGGGTTGGGTTAATTAAATCAGGTGGGTTGGATCTGATTTGGGCTATGTTTTAAATAAAAATGGCTAATTGTTAAATACCCATTAAAATCAAATAAATAATTAATAAAAATAGCTAATAATTATACAAAATGAAATTAATGCTACAAAGATGAAAATTAAGGTAATTAGCTAATATAAAAAATATAAAATGACTAATTATCGAATTAAAATAACATAAATGTATAGTTAGGCTAAAATTGCAAAATTTTCGTAATTATAGAAAATTTGTTAATTTGTGAAATAATCAAATCCTAATAGGATAAAAAAATGAAATGTTGAGCCGGGAAACACTTTGAAATTATTTATAATACGATTTATGAATAATTATTGAATATAAAATACTAAATAAATAGGAAAATAAATTGATAAAAAATATAGAAAATTATGCAAAATACCAATTATTATAAAAAATGATTTTGAAGGTATATATGCAAGTTTGAAAATAATTTGATGAAAATTGGGTATCAACATGTTGTAAGTTGAGTTTAGATCGCTTGTGGAAGGTTGCACGTCTATTACAATGGTGAATGCGAGATTGCAGATGATTTGAGATGTTAAATGGTTTGAGTTATATATGAGCTTATGAAGGATTTAGTTGAATCTCACTGTGATATGGCGGCGGTGTTAGTGTGTGGGCATTGTGAGTTATTGATTTTTTGATTTATGGCTTTGAGCCAAGTGGGGGAGGCTGCTAATGATAAGTTGGTTGCACGATTATGCGAGGTATTGGATTCAGTTCGAGGTATACTGGTGAATCACTTACAACCTGCAGATGTGGAGTTTGAGAAGACTCGTGTAATGGAAAGTTTTGGATACATGTGGTAATGTAATCTATGGGTAGATGGGTTTTATTGAATGATTGAGTTGTAAATGTAAATGGTGTAGTGTGTACGGAGTAGGAATTTTCTTGGTTGCTTCGAAGTGTGGGTTACTTCCTAGTATGTTGGTGTGCAAATGGGGTAAGGTCGTTTGATCTATTTGATCAGTTTAATTGAGAATTGTGTAGAGTGGATGACTCTCGAGAATGGTTTTGATGGATTCAAGGTTTTTATATAACAATTTAGAATCTTCAAGATGTGTAATTGGCTAGAACTGAGATTTACGTTGGAGGGTGTCAAGATTTGTGGCATTTATACATTATCATGGATTCGACATATCAGTATTAGGAAAGAAAGGTAATGGCTTTAGATTTGCAGGAAATCTCTTCAGGGTAAGTATTTTGAATGTGGTACTGTTGGGGATATTTGAGAGAGTATTCAACGGCTTACAAGCCTTAGACGACACGGTCTTATGCTTGGGTCTCGTGTGGTGAGTCTAGGTTGAGAATTTGCGGTATTATGGCAAGGAGAGGTATCAATTCGAAGGTAAGTCATAAGGAACTTGGATAAGCAGGACAACTTTGTAGTAGGTCGGATCGGCATGGTAAGGGATATGATTAGTTCTTTGGGTGTTTATGAGGCAATGAGTTTTTACAAGTGTTTCTTAGCGATGCTCTTGGGTTTTGGTGACCTGGTATCTTGGTTGAGTTAGAAGGATTCAGCCCTGACGGTTTGGTGTTGTACAAATGGGATTCAGATAGTTCCTAATGGTTTCTACCATGGTTGGAGATGTATATTTTCTACCGGCATGAGGTGCAGGTGATGTATAGTGATTTTGCTTCTAAATGGGATCAAATGGAAAGTTCTTGGCTAGTTGGGTACGTAGTTTCTTGTGGCTCGCAAGGGATCATGAAGTTCTCATATTTATCATAAGATGGCATGGCGTATGCGGTATGTTGTGTAGAGTTGATATTTGCTTATGTGAGGTCACGGTTCTGTTCTGGAAGGAAGATAAAAAATTCTTAAGCAATATTGGCAGTTTCAGATGACTAGGTAGATGATATCACTAATTGGTGTGTCTTAATGAGGGTATACATTTTAGAAAGGGAAATGTGTTTGAGTTAAGGGTGGTTCATTGGTTTTTCGGCGCTCTCTTGTTGGATCGACTGCAGATATTCAAGTTTGCTTGGTGGCACAAAAGAATTTTAGGGGTATCCCTCGTGGAATGATTGAGTATTAGAGGTGTGTTATATATTTGAGCGGTGGAGTTGGGATCAGATATGGTAATTTGTTCGCTTCATGGACTTTGAGACTGAGAGTTCTCATAAACAGATTATTTTGTGGTTGTGGACTGTGAGGATGCGAGCAAGCTAGTCAGATGTTAGTAAATGCCATAATTCAGTCATTGTGAACCTTCGGAGAGTTATCTATCTGTTGTGGGTGACCAGAGTTGATCTAGGGTTATTGGTAGGCCCAATATGGGTGTGTGTTCTATACCAGGTCGGAATTGTTGACTCTGAATTGCTATCATTGAGGGATGTACCATTCGATTGTCATTGAGTTTATTCATATTCTGGAGTGATCTACGAGTTACCTTTCAGTGTTGTGAGGAGTGGTGATTGTTGGTTATATGTACATATGGTACGGATTTATTTGGGCTTTATAGCGGGATTTGAGTAAGGTAAGTAATTGGGTATTGCGGGATTTAGACATATTGATTATGTTATTTCTCATTCGTGTGGCATGGCATCGTCTGATTCCCCCGTGGTTATGGAAATGCACTTGGAGTACTTGATGTTGAATTGCACATGTTTATTGATTTTGAGCAAGGTGACTTGAAGTATTTCATGTGGATCAGTGTTTGATGGGATCATGCATTGTAGCGGAGTTATGTGGAGGTATGATCATTAGTGTCAGATTCGTGTGCTTTGATTTTACGATGTGTGACACGCTCTTAGCATGGTGATGTGATGGTAATTGTTAATGGACGGATAGTCCTCTTGTGTGAATATTTTCTATGATTTGAGTTCGTGGGATGTTGCTATTGAGTGCACGAGTTGCACAGGTTATGGTTTTGGATTGTATTGATGCATCATGTCATCAGAGTGGTCATGTTGGATGAGAAGAGGTCATTGGGCCTTGAATGAATACTACCATAGTTGACTACAACATGGTTGGAAGGATGATATCGGAAGTTGGCTTAGAGACCTGCTATAGTTCTTGTAGGAGAAAGGGGACCTCCATGACTGGATGATCGGACGAATGGTTTCTAGTTTCTACGTGTTTCTTTCATCATCGGCAGTATATGAAAGTGTTAGAGAAAGGCATTGCTTGATAAAAGGTTATGTACCGGTATTGGGTTGTTTTGATCAGTTATTGTGATTAGGTGTTATCGCTATGAGTGTTTGAGTCATTCGGTATATTATGTGATTACATCTTGGGATACGAATATGGCTTGATACAACGTGTTTAGACTTATTCAGTTTATAGTTGTGGAATTTTGATCTACTGAATTATTTCAGAAGTGGAAATTTGGTTCTAAGGTTTATGGATCGGGTTGGATTTCGAATTTCAACTGTGTTGTGCTATTGTACCTATATGGGATAGGGTAACGTGGGATCACCCTCGGGTATGTGCATGGTAGGGTACACGGCAATTTTGGTGGTTTTTGGAACAACTCTAGGCACATTCGAGGACGAACGTATGTTTATGTGAGGGAGAATGTAACGACCCGATCGGTTGTTCCGAGAGTTTAGCCCCGTTTCCCCTATTTCTGATTTATTATGTGTTGTTCGGCTCTTTTATCTGGTGTTGGGACGGTTGGCTCAGGTTCGGAGTGATTGTGGTGAGAAATGAGACACTTAGTCTCTTAAGTTGGCTTAATAGTTGGAAAAATCAACCAGGAGTTGACTTATATGTAAATGACCTCGGAATGTGGATTTTAAGGCTCGGATAGCTTCGTTAGGTGATTTGGGACTTAGGACTGTGTTCGGAATGTTATTTTGAAGTCCGGAGTATAATTAGGCTTGAATTGGCATTGAGTTTTAGGCAATTTTCGGTCGGCTGTGAAAAATTAGCTACCGGGGTCGGAATGGAACTCTGCAA
This sequence comes from Nicotiana undulata, assembly GCA_005239495.1. NCBI lineage: Eukaryota > Viridiplantae > Streptophyta > Magnoliopsida > Solanales > Solanaceae > Nicotiana > Nicotiana undulata. The sequence continues at coordinate 2,687 of ML251535.1, read as the reverse complement.
GTTGGAACAGGTTTGTAGTGTCATTTGAGAGGTGTGTGCAAATTGTTAGGTCATTCGGACGAGGTTTGGTTAGTTTCGGCATCATTGGTGAATTTCAAAAGTTTGAACATCCTTAAGCTTGAATCATGGGTTGATTTGGTGTTTCGATGTTATTTTGGGTGTTCTAAGGGTTCGACTAAGTTCGGGTGATCATTTATGACTTGTGGGTATCATTGGTTGAGGTCCCGAGGGTCTCGGGTGTGTTTCGGATGGTTGACGAACTTAGTATTTGGTTGGCGACTGCTGAAATCTGGTATCATCTGTTTCTGGTTTCCTTGTACGCGATCGTAAGAGTCTATTCGCGATCACGTAGGCTTATTTGTGGGCAGGGGTAATTATGTTCTATGCGGTCGTAGGGTCAAGAACGTGATCGCGTAGCTTTGTGGAACTATGCATCGCGAACGCGTGGCTGAAGTCGCGTTCGTGTAGAAGGATTTTGAGTGGCAGTGTGGTGCAGGAATTGCTCTATGCGGTCGCATAGAGCTGATCGTGTTCGTGTTGATGTGGGGAGTTGTTTTCCGCGATCGCGTGTTTGTTTATGCGATCGCGTAAGGTTAATTTGTGGGGCAGCATTTTTGTTCACCGTGATCGCGTGCGGAGTTCTGCGATCGTAGTGAGTAAAACACCTGGGCAGTAAGTTTATATTCAAAAAATGGAGGTTTAAGTCCAATATCTCAAAAACCATTGGAGAGCTCGGGAGAAGGCAAATTTTGAAGAGATTTTCAGTAGAGTGATTGGGGTAAGTATTTCTCACTTGGTTTTGGTTCAATTACATGATTTAGTCTTAAAATTCATCATTTAGTTTGGGAAATTAGAGTGGAAATTGGGGAAAAATGGAAGAAAAGTTTGAGAACTCTTTTGGGGATTTGAATGGGTATTTGAGGTCGAATTTCGATGAATTTGATATGGGTAGACTCCTGAGTGAACAATGATTCTAGTGTTCTGACTTTTATCTAATTCTGAGACGTGGGCCCGGGGGTCGAGTTTAAACAATTTCAGGATTTTTGGTTAAATTTGATTATTTTCCAGTGGACTTTGTTCCTTAGCATATATTAATGATATAAATTTGATTTTGGTTATATTTGGAGAAGTCGGAGGCCGAGTCTAGAGGCAAAGGCATTGTGGTCTAGGATTTTAGCCGATTTGAGGCAAGTAACTGTCACGACCCAAAACCCGGTTCAGGTCATGATGGCACCTAACGGCGAGGTTAGTCAAGCCAACATATACATCGTTAGGAGATACTACCCCAGAACTCGATATTCTAGTTATTTACAATTTATAACAAATAANAGGTTAGGCAAGCCAACATATAAATCCTTAGGAGATACTACCCCAGAACTCGATATTCTAGTTATTTACAATTTATAACAAATAAAATGCGGAATATAACAGCGATATGAGGTCAGGCCGTAGATACAAGCTCAGCCACAACTAGGCAAAATATATACAACCCCGAAACCCAAAATAACTACAACGAGTGTGTGCCAGGACTAGTGTCATAGTGTCAACGGGCGGCTACATAGATACAGCAACTGAAATATATATATATACAAAAATACAAGCCGCAGTCTGAAACAAAAGACTGAGCAAAATGAAACTAGAACACTCCAGAGGTGCTGTCAGGATGACGCCAAGAAGACACCGCGATCAGTATCGACCAGCGGACGGACGACCAGACACACCAGCCTTAACACCTGCACAATCAAGTGCAGGAAAGAAAAGAAAGTGCAGCATGAGTACATATAAACAAATATGTACCCAGTGAGTATCCCGTCTAAACTCGTAAAGAGTAGTGACGAGAGGTAGAATATATA
>MDKH01124606.1:0-21041 GCA_005239495.1 Nicotiana undulata | reverse complement strand
TGTCATGTTCGAATTGTGGCCTATTGGCGCATTGTGGCATCCTGTGAGACTGTTGGTTATGCCGGGGGCGATTGGTTATCTCAGCAGTTCGTACTAGGTGAGACGAGATTACAAATTTGGGATCGGTGTGATAGGACTATGCAAGTATATTATAGGACAATCACCATCATTGGTTGCAATGGGATGATGATGTTAGTCAAGAGGAGGGGTTTAGGGTTTTTTTTTATTTTTAATAATCCGCTAGGCAAAGCCTAGGGCTAGTTTTTATTTATAAAGAAAGCATAAAAACAAGAGTCAAATGTTGTCTTACAAAGAGTAAGACTATACGAAATGATACCTACTTCTCCCCTATAATCAAATTTGAGTAGATGATACCCAAACTTGATGTTACACACTGATAAGCTAATAAACATAAGGCACAAGCCTAAAATAAAAACTAGCCTAATGAAATGTAAACAAGGCCCATATATTCCAAGAATCCGCTCATGAATGATGATTGTCCATATTATTTGCACTACCCATCCATTTTGTATGTATGTATAGCTCCATTTGATTGCACTCTTAGAACAGTGCTCCATGTCGGCCCTGCAGTCTACTGTCCATGTCCACATCCCTCGATCCATAATTGCAATTTCTATCGCAGGATGTACTGCCATGGTGTTCCATTGTTGTTCCAGCTTCCAAATGCAGTAATGTCGATCACACATACCTGGAAATTGTGTTAAAACAGTACATTCCCTCACAGATTCATTAACTTCGATGCTCCAGTACTCTGAGCTGTGGTTCTTCTGGGCATTTCTCTCTTGTAGCTGCTACTTTGCGTGTCCATCCTTTGTGGCTGAGTACTAATGCCACATTGTGTGAATGAATGTCCAATGGTATAGGTGTGTATGACGCTTAAAAGCAGCCTCCACCTACAGGTTTTCGCATCTGGAATACCTCCTATTATTATCTCACAAATCCTTGCTCCTATGCTTATGCATATGTTTGATTCCTTACCATTGGAATGAGCACATTGTGCTAATACCACCAACTGATAGTTCCTCAAACAATATGACATAAGTATATTAACGTCTCCTGCAAAAAAGAAAACGATGTTAGAATAAAGCATGATCACCCTCCTCATCCGTATGGAGTTGAACATCGTGATCTCTTGTTCTCTTTTCCTGTGACTGTTTGCCTGGCTCCCTGTATGTATTGTGTGCATCCTTTTCTGTTTCATCCACTCGATCCCCTTTTTCTTTTCCAACAAATCTGGTTCATCGAGTGTCAACAGTGTATGTATACTACTGTCCTGTTTTGTGTTGTACCCTTGTGTTCTCCAGCCTTCTCTTGTTATCTTCTTTGTTCTGCTCCATTTTTGGGATTCATTTTGTTGACATCCCAAGACTTTTCTGCAAGGTCTTTATAAGGTTAGGGTGTTTAGGGTTTTTTTTTTATGTGAAGAGTGAGTATCGAGCTTGTGATTTTGGGCCCTAAAATTGGGCCAATTTGAACATGAGACAAATTGTTCTTTCAAAAACGGTCACCCTTCTACTAATTGAATTTATTTTGCAGAAAGACTAATTAACACTTTAACTAATTAACTAACTGATTAATGCTAATGAATATTTTTGTGATTTTTATATATTATTCTATCAATTAAAGGGTAATTAATTTCTAAAAATGCGAATTAAACCTAAAAAAATGTGACAATTTTTATGATTTTTCTATGATTTTAAAATATTAAACATACATGAAATGCAACTAAATAAAGAAAAGCTCCTAAAATTCATTAAAAGTTATTTTTAGATTATTTTTAGGAGTAATTTCCATGCGGGGCAAAAATTGGGTGTTCACAATAATTGTATAAATTCTTTGAAATTGCTCATGTACTTGTGTCACCGGGTTCTGGGGATGTGTTGAGTCTTGTTTTATTGAATTAAATAGATTTCTTGCCGTGTTTAATTTACAAAAAATTATTTATTTGATTATGAAATGCAATAAAGGCAACGATTTCGAAATTGTTAAACAGGAAGGTATTTCAACTGATTAAGGGGTTTGCTTGCCTGACTGTGGTGTCCGGCGCCATCACAACCCATAGGTTTTGGGTCGTGACAAGTTCCACTACGAGTCTATGTGTGTCCTTCGTTAATTTGTAATCTTGTGTTTTGTTTTTCATTGTAACTCCTATCTTTCTTCTTATAAGCTTTGTTTTAGGAAACTCAAAATCATAAACCATCTGAGTTTGTGTTGTGACTAGAGTTATTCATAGGGTAAAGTCTTTGTAACTAGTGAGTGATAAAGTGGCTTGAGATAAGTGTATTACTAGTGAGATTGATGTCTTTGTAATAGAGTAATTACAAAGTGGCTTGTAATAGTGTAGTTATAAGTTAGTGAAGTTGAAATCCTACCAATGTAGGTCGCGGTATTTGTCCCTTTGAGTTGGGATTCTTCCACGTAAAAATCTTGTCTCATTTACATACTGTTTCAGTCGTTAACACTAAGGGAGCTGATATAGGACCAGGTCTCTATACAGTTGGTGGACTCACATAAACTATCAGCTTTGAATAACTAAAGTGTAGCATAAGGTAATCCTAACTTCCCTCATCATCCGACCATCTTTTACGGTCTCATACTATCTTTCTTTTGTACTATGTACATGGATGTCACTTAGGGAAAGTTCATCTATATTAAACGAAATTGGAATATCTAACCCCACACTTCCTATACACTTCAAAATCATATCATAAAATAAACTTCTAAGGTGATAAGCACTTAGTCACGTAACTTAAAGGAGAAACTGTCATATCTTTTATCTCACTATAATAGTGGCTTCTTATAGTAACATACTAACATGATATTTTCTAGTTCTAATTTGAGTAAATCTGAACAACTTAAAAACATTCCCTAAAGTTCAATATTTGGTGCTCTTGGTTCTCATTTCGTACATCATATCTTCTTAGTCATATGCATAAGTCGTATGAAAGTTACATCTCGGGTATACCAAATGTTTGTGACTCCTTGGTATTTTTCCCTTAGTCTCTTTTTTGTCCAAAACTATAGTGACCAATTCTATGCCAGTTGTGGTCAAATTCTTAACTTGTTACACCCTAGAGTCTAACATCTGAAGCATCATCACCCAACACGTGGCTCCATTTATGAGAATTAAAATGAAATTGTTCTGGGAGGTAAAACACATACAGATACACTACTATACACAAAATTATCTTTCAGAGTATACCATAATCTCATAAACCATCTCTTGCACCATCCGGCGAGTCTTGAGTCTTAATCTCGACCTAAAACATGTGAAGATTTCTCTATAATCATTGTTACTTACATTTTCTTTTATCACCAAGAGGCATCACTATATACTCACAAGTCACCAAAATTTTGATACATTTAAATTAGAGATCTGGTAACTAACTAACTAAATAGTGGCGTACTAAATAACCATAAATCTACTAACTGAAACATTGTATAACTGGTAACTAAGGTAAACTGATAACCATAAAACATGATAACTACTTTTGTACTTTTTGATAAAGCCATGCCCTAATATGTACTACTATTCATTGCATCACACTTTCAACATCCTCTCAAATCTCATTTGTTATCAACCTGTACTCCATAATTATTCCCTAATAGGCGATCATCCTTTTTAGGAGCGAGGGTTTTTCCTGCACATCGTTTGGGTATTCGATGCATCTGGAATTCGATAAGAACATAAGGTTATCTATTTCTCTAAGTCATGGCACGATCTAGAGTAGCAAGAAATGAGATAATCCTGAATGTCTCTTTAGTTAACCAATTATATGCATAGCCGGCACACACACATAAAGGAAACTCCACTGGACACGACTTCTTAGACTCCCTAGGACACTTGAACCTAGTGCTCTGATACAAAGTTTTGTCACACCCCGAACCTGGGCCTGGACGTAACACGACACCCAGTTCTTTACTACATGTGAAAGAGCGAACCAACTGGCTGATTGAATCAACATGTGATATAATGACATACTGAATGAGGAAGATAAACTAACACACGCTGATATAATGAAGTGTGAAACATATATGTAGCAATATTGCTTAACGTGACAAGCTTGTGACTCTGTCTAACTGTTGCCCCAATCTATGAAGCCTCTAATGAAGTACTGAAAACACTAACTATCTGAGAATATTGAATGTAAGGTACTTAAAATTCCCCAAAAGAATTGTGGATCACCAAATAGCTGGTACGAGAATGCTAGCACTCTAGATTGTCAACCTATAAATCCTTACATGTATCGTGAGATGCAGGCCCCGGGAAAAATGGACGTCAGTACATTTGAATTGCACTAGTATGTAAAGAAACTTAAAGAAAGAACTATAAATGTTGAAACTAATACTAGGCTGATAACTGAGAATTGATAATTTATAACTGAAATTATAATTGTTGAAACTCAAACTGAAATGATAAGTGATAGCCGATAACTGATAACTAATAATTGATAACTTAAATGATAACTGATAACTAATAGCTGAACTGAACAAAGGAAGTAAGGATATGAATACCCCCTTTTTTGAATGATGAACAACATGTTTATATGAATATACTACAGCCTCGAGCCCAATATATATGTGCACAAGCTATGGCCTCAGGCCCAAGTATACGTATACATAGCTACGGCCTTACGCCCAAAAATGCATAAAGCATCAAATACGGCCTCATGCCCAAACATGCATAAAGTATAAACTACGACTTCAAGCCCAAGTACATGTGTTCAACATTCAAGAATTTAAACTCATGAACTTAGTATCATACTACAAGATACTTGTCACACCCCAACCTCGGGGAGCGCGACCGGCGCTCAACTAAGATTACCCGACTGAGAAAGCATTCTAGATGCCTTCTACCCGACCTTGCCTATTAACAAAATAAGAATCATTACAAGTTATAGACATGAGAAGAGTCAAGCGTCCACATTCTTTTTCCGTTACACAAAAGATATTCATTTACGATTTCAAAAATATTACAAGTTTATAGATATAACGAAAAACATGTTTTCAAAATACCAACATTTCTAGTTCAATTCTCAACATCAAACACCACCCACAACCTGTCTACATATCCTCTATGTACAATAGAAGTGAAAAATGGAAGTGTCGGCGACAAGGTCGCGACTATACCTCAAAGCACAAAATACAACGTCAAATTTCATAAAGCCTGGAATAGAGTAGTGCTCACCAAAACCTGTTGAATAGAGAGTAACTACTAATGAGGACCACAACTGCCCGCTAATGAACCACCTGCATCTATTGAAGATGCAGTGCCCCCAACAAAAGGGACGTTAGTACATGTGGAATAGTACTAGTATGTAAAGCTAAATGTCCTCTTTCAAAATAGAATGCCAGTATCAGAAGGGAAAACACCATGGAGCAATAAGCAACAACCAATGATATCCAAATTCCAAGTTAGAACATATCAATTTTATAAATACAAAAATAATATATATTTTTGGTTGGTAGATCATTAGTACCAATATAAACATACCACCGTGTATTTTTTCCCAGAGTCTGATCACGACCCGATCGGCTAGGTCGTCTTATTTGAAGACATAAACCACAATTACAATTACTACCTCGAACTCAAACCATTACTCAATCACAATCTTAAACACATGTTTCAATTATAATTTCCGGCACAATCACCCCCATGTGTGCGGCATGGCGTCTGATCGCGAACGGACCGGCTAGGCCGTCTCAACACAATGTCGTGTGGATCAACATCACCCTTTTTTGTTAATTACCTCATCCCAATAAAGGGGGATATTCTCATCTAAACAATCTCATCCCACATAAGGGGAATAATCACAATGCACCCTACACCGGAACGTGTAGTTTTAGGGTTAAGTTATTCCTACCTACCCTTCCTTGTTGACTAACGATACTTCGAATAACAGTTTGTATTGCACATAAGGGAAACAAAAGTACAAATATATTTCATATTCAGCTCATTATCTTTCACACTATATATATATATATATATATATATATATATATATATATATATATATATATATATATATATATATATATATCTTCATTAGTATTTTCAACCATACTTAACATCATTATTTCCTTAGCTCTCTTGGCCATACTTATGATTCTTCATTCATGGCAGGGTGGTCGTATATCATATTTCACGCTTTCATTTCCATACTTTTATATATATCTTCATTATTATTTTCAACCATCAACAACATCATTATTTCCTTAGCTCTACTTATGATTCTTCATTCATGGCAGGTAGGTCGTATCTCATATTCCACGCTTTCATTTCTATATTTTCAAGGATCATAATAACTAACATCAACATTAACATATAAAATATTTCGAAAATCATAACTTTAAGTTCATTAGTAATGGAATCTTTAAACACAATAGATTTCTTCCAAAGGATTGGGGCAAACTAACAACAATAGAAACACACGTAAAATCATAAACAAGCAATACACCATTTATTTTTGAAATACTTTCCCAAAGAGGACAATGAAAAATTTTAACGCATAAATATGTAAAGGCTTAAAACACATTGGAAATACTTACAAAGCATATCATTAGTTAAAGCAACCACATTGGGGCATGAGTTGAGGACATAAGATTTTAGGCAAATCTATTTTAAAAGTCAATTTAAAACAGTTGAATCAAGGCTCATTTCATAACCTTTCTTACATCATTTCATTTCATTGGCACCGTTGGCCATAAGTATAATTTTCATTCTTGGTACGTTTGCCACAATATATACCTCCAACTCACTTCTTTCACTTTCAAGCATCTTTATAGATTATCAACAATATGAACATTCGAAATCAAGGCCTTAAGTATATATAAGATCAATAGGAGTTTTTGACGCATAGAGTATTCTTTCCAAGTTTAGCATAATGGACGTTCATTTGAAATACGATCGAAAGCCATAACATTTTAATACACATATCATTCTTGAACACATGCCCGAAGGATAACATAATGTGATAGGAACATTCTGAACACACTCTGAAAACATAATTCTCGACACTTTGCTTACTCGGGACAATCGAATTTATTGGGAACAACTAGGAACGTGGGAATAAGGAGCTTGAGCCAACCATACTTGAAACATACGGGAATATCATGGAATTCATTTCTAAGAGAGTAGTTTAGCCAACATACCTTTTTTGAGCTTTCCTTAAGTTACTACAGTGCCCCATAATTCTAGAAACAACAATCTATAGGAAGATAGCAAAAATTTGTTAATAATTAGAAGGATTCCCATGGTGTAACTCTCTTAGGAATTTTGTCAAACACCTAGTATGCAAAATATACTAAAAAGATCCAGAATGGTAATCCATTCCTCCTTCAACAAATTTCAACAAGAACTAACCAAAATGGCTCATTAATCCAACATAGTACAACCTATTGTCACATGCATGTCCTATTTCCAACCCCATAATATACATGAACTCATAACCTCTTACATGAAAGCTCAGGAGTAGGACTTACCCGGATAGATGATAATCTAGTGATTGGCTTCCACGATTCTTGAAGGTTGGTGCAAGATTGGATGATTAGAATGCTAGATTTCTTCCTTCTCTCCATAAAACGCTCTTACCTATATCTAAAACCATCAGACAAATGTTTCAAAATAAGCCCTAAAGGCTATTTTTCAAAATGGGGTCGGGTTAAAAAAAAAGGAAAGTGGAGCATCATAACTCAAGTATGTGGTCGAAAAATTGACCGCAGAACATAAATGCGGCCTGCAAAATAGGCTACGAAAGTGATGACCAAAAACTGGGCTACTCTAGATCGGTATACCACACTAGATCCAGAAATCCTCCACCTAACGACCCAAAAGAAACGGCAAAAGGAAGATGGACAATTTGAGGTGTAATAGAAAAGACAATGCTACAATAGCGAATAATGTCGAGACTTCAGACGAAAGAAGTACACCACATTAAAATGAATTGGTTATGCGGTTAGCACATAAAATCGTTGAGTTACTAGGAGATCTTGAGCAGTTCCAAAATATCGCAAACCTCTCCCTTACATTTAATCTCCCCGACATTAACCATAAGAACACCACCACCAAGAATCAAACGCCATCTAAAAGCACACAAACCTAAAATCCACCACCCATAGATCTACAAAATCCTCCCGCAATGCATCAATATCACAACCCCAGAACCCCTCAAAACCTTAACCCTCCACCATTACAAACCCCACAACAGCACCAGCATCACACGACCCAATATCCGCAAATCACTACCTATCATACCCCTCAAAACGTGCCACAACCTACCTCGTATCCACTTCAGACCTCAATCAATGATCACCCATATACTCAAGACCTAGAAGCGCACCAAGGAAACCCGATATACATGCAGACCTTACCACACAGTCCACACCAAACATTATACGTACCTGAACCAACCGAGAAGAACTTGCTCATCCGGAATATGGCTGAGGAATTAAAGAAGTCGACTGGAAGAGTCCAAAGTGTCGAAGGTGGAAAATGTGTCGAAGGGCTGAATTATAATGATTTGTGTATCCAGCAAGACGTGGAGCCACCAGAGGGTTACAAACCTCCTAAGTGTGAGAAGTTTGATGGTACCGGTGATCCTATGGTGCATTTGAGGACTTACTATGATAAATTTGTAAGGGTGGGCAAGAATAAACAAATCTGCATGATGTTGTTCATGCAAATTCTCACCGGGGATGCTTTATATCGGTACATCAGTAAGAATCAAAAGAAGTGATCCAACTGGGTAAATATGCCATCGCATTTGATGGACAGATTCAGGTTCAACACAAAAAATATGCCAGACCTTATCTATATCCACAACCTCAAAAAGAAGCCAACAGAGACCTTTTGTGAGTATTCTACTCGCTGGAGATCAAAGGGGGTGAAGGTGAGTCCACCGCTAGGAGAGGAACAAACAAATAAATTCTTTGTCAAAGCTTAATATCCACAGTACTACGAAAGATTGATGATTATAGAGAATCAAAAGTTATTTGTCATCATCATGTAAGTGGAAAGAATAGAAGAGGGCATCAAGAGTTGTATCATTACTAACTTGAGGCGCTGTAAGCTACCAATAAAGCCTTACAGTCTAGGGGGCATTTCAAAGAAGAAGGAAATGGGTGTTGTGATGGTAGCCCAGGGCCCTAAGTCTCCCCTTACCTATCAGACACCTCCACCAACATATTAACCATCACCTCCAAAATACCATTACCCTACCACCACCTACCACGCCTAAAATACCCACCCAACATACTACCATTCATCTTCTCCCGCTCATCAAAACTACTCAAAACCCTAGCTAAACGTCAACCACAGAACTCCCAGACAAATTGTCTTATCGCCGAACCCATAGCCCAATTATGTGATAGACTAAAGGTCATTGGATATGTAACTCCCATTCCTATAGCTGCTATTGAAAACCCTTCTCGGTGGGTCAAACCTAACAAGACTTGTGCCTACCATTCAGGCATGAAGGGATATACTATTGAGGAATGTCGCATGTTGAAAGATAAAATCAAGACGCTGATTGACGCCAAGATTACACAGGTGAAGGAGTTTGTACCAAATGTCCGTAATAACCCTCTTCCTTATCACAGGGGTGAGGGAGTGAATGTAATAGAGACTAATGAATAATGGGGCCAAGAAGGGTGTAACGACCCGTCAGGTCATTTTGAGCTCTAGCACGTCGTTCAGCGGTTTGAGACCATGAGCAGCTTCATTTCAGGTATAATGACTCGTAGGCGTGGTTGAAACTGAATTTCGGGAAGTTCGGAGTCAATTTGGAAGGGAAATTCTCATTTTCGAAGCCTTAAGTTGGAAGAATTGACTAAGATTGGATTTTGAGTAAACAACCCCGGAATCAGGATTTGAAAGTTCCAGCATGTTTGTATGATGATTTCGGACTTGGGCATATGTTCGGATCGGGTTTTGGATAACCCGGGAGCGTTTTGGGGTGTATTGTGGAAGTTAGCATTTTGGAAGAAATTTCACAAGTATAGGTTGAAGTGCATTTCAGTGATACTGATGTCCGTTTGGGATTCCGACTCTGGGAATAGCTAAGTATGGTGATTCCGGAGTTGAGAGCGCGATCTGAAGTAAATTCGGAGGTTATTTTGAAGTCATTTGGCTAAAGATAGAAATTTTAAGGTTTTTGAGAAATCCGACCGGAAGTGGAAATTATGATATCGGGGTCGAAATGCGATTCCGACAGTTGGAGCAGGTCTGTAATATTGAATGTGACTTTTGTGCAAAATTTAAGGGCAATCGGACGTGATTTGATAGTTTTCGACATCAGATGTAGAAGTTTAAAATTTCAAAGTTCATAAAGCTTGAATTGGATAGTGATTCGTGGTTTCGGCGCTGTTTGATGTGATTTGAGGCCTCGACTAAGTCCATGATATGTTTTCAGACTTGTTGGCACGTTCGGACGGGGTCCCGAGAGGCTCGAGTGAGTTTCGGGGTGGTTTCGTACCATTTCTAGGCCATTTTTAGCTGCTGATTTTTTACGACAGCAGTGTGCTACGCGATCGCGGGGGATTGGTCGCGATCACGATGAGTAAAATGCGAGAAATGGGCCAGTAAACCGCGATCGCGGAAGGCCATTCGCGATCGCGTAGAGGAAATATTCTGCTGTACTGACTCGACTTTGGAAACTTGTATCTTGCAATATATAATGAATTTAGAGGTGATCCAAAAATGGAAGTTGTAGATTTTTGTGTCTAGTTTTCGGAAAATCAAACCATTTGGCATTTGGAGTTGTGTACAAGAAGGTATGATTGATACACTACAGCATGTCCGGGAAGATCTTGGAAATCGCATTGTGTTGCATATGGCTGTCTTTAGAAACTTATATCTCATAATATATAAGGAATTAGGAGATGAGCGAAGAACAAAAGTTGTAGCCCTTGGTGTCTAGTTTTCAGAAAGTCAAACTATTTGTAATTTGGGGTTTCGTACTATAAGTTATAACCATTATACTAGAGGATGTCTGGAAGAGCTGCGCCTTTGTTCTTCGCTATCGCGAAGCTTTTTCCGCGAACGTGAAGAGCAAATTTTTAGCTGGAAATTGTTGTACTTTGCAATCGTGAAGCATTTTCCTCAATCGCGATGAGTAAATACCTGGGTAGAAGTTATATATCAAGGTTTCGTCCATTTTTAGAATATTTTGAGCTATGGAGCTCGGAATGAAGCGATTCTTGAGGCGATTTTTCACCATATGAAATGTGGTAAGTGCTTTCTTAAATATTTTTAGTTATATACATGAGTATATATGGATTAGAACATGGACATTAGTGGAAATTGTGGGTTTTTAGTAGAAGACCTAGAAATTGGTATTTTTTGGATTTTGACCACTAAATTGGACATGAAATTGAGAGGTAATTATATATTTGAGTTTGTGAGGTTATGTGTAATCTTTATCTTCAAAAAATTTTGGAATCCGGACACGTGGTCCTGAGGGAAATTTTGTCAACTTCCCGAGCAGAGTTAGTAATTTATATAAATTGAATTGTTATAAGTATTAGAGTATATTTTCATTGGTTTGCCCGTTATTTGGATTAGTTTTGGGGCGTTGTGCGTCAATTTGAGTCATCGGAAGGGCTTGGAGGCTGGTTATGAATCTTCAGAGCGAGGTAAGTCTCCTTTCTAACCTTGTGATGAGGAATTGTCCCCATAGGTGAACCAATTGAATATGTGCTACTATTTGTGGAGGCTACGTACGCACGAGGTGACAGGAGTCCGTGCGCAGCTACTATTATGCTTCTGTCTGGGTAGTCTAGGACCCACTTGCATGCTTTACCTGTTGTACTTGTAATTTTGATAATGAAATTAAAATGTTGATATTATCGAGTTAGTAACTGAACACCTAAGAAGGTCAAAGTTTATTTTTATTAATCATTTAGAAAGAGACTTGATTTTACTTTGATAATTGTTCATTTGATAAAGCATGCTTTATTTGTCGTACTTGTAACCTTACTGATCGATTTATACTATTTAAAACTTTATCGAACTTGGAAAATGAATTTCCAGAAAATATTTAATACTATCTTTGTGTCCATTAAAACATAATTTTATCACTTCCTTGAGTAAGTGCTTTCCTGATAAAAATATGAATTTATTGTGTGAATATGTGTATCTATGAGTACCTTAGTCGTATGTATGATCCGCGAGCAGGTTAACTCTATTATTTATATATGACCGCGTTGCATGATCGATTCGCGAGCGGGGTAATAGATGCATCTATGGTTCGAGTCGTTCGACCTTTCGGCAGTGCATATTTTATTATTGTTGGTCCGCGCCGTTCGACCCTCGGCATTGCTTGCGCATGATAATTGCTACGTATTTTCTGTGATGTTTACCTGATTACTGGCATGGAAATTATAAATTGTCAACTGAAATAACGAATACTTAAATTTAAACGTGAAAGAAGATGTTATTTCCTGTCTGTCACGACCCAAATTCCCCAACCTTAGGGATCGTGATGGCGCCTAACACCACACTTGCTAGGCAAGCCAATGTTAAAATTCGATCACCTACTTTCCTTAAATTTCCGTTTGAACATAATACACAATAAGAAATTAAAGCTTACGCTGCTGACTTTTCCATGTTACGTTTTAAGCATAGAAAAACAAACGATTAATAAAACGAGTCACGATCTAATTATATAAATGACTTTAAACCACCCCAGGGTCTGGTGTCACAAATCCAAGAACTTCTAATAGAATACTACAAATAATGGCTGAAAGAAGTAGTGCAGTTGTTCTAAAATAATAAAATAGTATATGTAAAATGGGAGAAGACTTTCGGACACTGCGAACGCCGGCAGATGTACCTCGTGTCTCCAACTAAATGATGGCCGCTCTAGAAATCCTCTATTGTCGACTAGAACCTGGACCTGTGCAAAAAGAGCACAGAGTGTAGTATTAGTACAACCGACCCCATGTACTGAATAAGTGTCGAGCCTAACCTCGCCGAAGTAGTAACGAAACTAGGGCGGGACAATGTAACTTAACTTGTAAAAGTACATATATATATATATATATATATATATATAGAGCAAACGAGAAAGAAACACGAATCTAACAAACAAGAACAATAAACCTGTAACAATAATAGGTAAAGCAAGAAGGATTTCTAAACAAGTAAATTTACGTACTACAACAATAATTAAATAACATAACCGCCTCTTTCGGCCTCAACTATAACCAAATTGTCAGAAATTTCAAAGTTTCAAAAATTTAAACTTTGAAGGAAAATATTTCCAAAAAATCATGAAAATAGTAAAATAACGTTTTGACTTTTCCAAAATCTGTAAGTCTCAAATTCTTAAAAAAGTTTCAAGAAAACTAGTAAAACATCATTTGAACTTCAGTAAAACCTTTTTTTTTTTCAAAAATCCAATAAATTATAAGTGTCCTCCCTTATCACACCTTTGTTGCGGCGTGCAACCCGCTCCCACCTTTCCTCCCTTATTACTCCGCCCTATATATATCAACCTTATCGCTCTTGTTGCGGCGTGCAACCCGATCCCACCTGTCCACCCATATTACACCTTTGTTACGGCGTGAAACCCACTCCCATCAGACATATCATTACCTTATATTAATTTATGAAGCATTCACAATCAAAGCCAAGCCTTTCACAACATTTCGGTTTCCACAATACATCACAGCCTTATATTAAAGTATAAAGCTTTCACAATAAAGGCCAAGCCTTTCACAACATTTCGGTTTCCACAACACATCACAACCTTATATTAAAGTATAAAGCTTTCACAATAAAGGCCAAGCCTTTCACAATATTTCGGTTTCCACAACACATCACAACCTTATATTAAAGTATAAAGCTTTCACAATAAAGGCCAAGCCTTTCACAACATTTCGGTTTCCACAACACATCACAACCTTATATTAAAGTATAAAGCTTTCACAATAAAGGCCAAGCCTTTCACAACATTTCGGTTTCCACAACACATCACAACCTTATATTAAAGTATAAAGCTTTCACAATAAAGGCCAAGCCTTTCACAACATTTCGGTTTCCACAACACATCACAACCTTATATTAAAGTATAAAGCTTTCACAATAAAGGCCAAGCCTTTCACAACATTTCGGTTTCCACAACACATCACAACCTTATATTAAAGTATAAAGCTTTCACAATAAAGGCCAAGCCTTTCACAACATTTCGGTTTCCACAACACATCACAACCTTATATTAAAGTATAAAGCTTTCACAATAAAGGCCAAGCCTTTCACAACATTTCGGTTTCCACAACACATCACAACCTTATATTAAAGTATAAAGCTTTCACAATAAAGGCCAAGCCTTTCACAACATTTCGGTTTCCACAACACATCACAACCTTATATTAAAGTATAAAGCTTTCACAATAAAGGCCAAGCCTTTCACAACATTTCGGTTTCCACAACACATCACAACCTTATATTAAAGTATAAAGCTTTCACAATAAAGGCCAAGCCTTTCACAACATTTCGGTTTCCACAACACATCACAACCTTATATTAAAGTATAAAGCTTTCACAATAAAGGCCAAGCCTTTCACTACACTTCACTTTCAATAATATATCACAGGAACATCAATAATATATATATATATATATATATATATATATATATATATATATATAAACTTTGTTAAACAACACCAAACTACTCAATCGTTTGTCCCACAAGGGACTCAATAACAACCAATACTCTTCACAAAATAACCACCACAATGTTTAACCACACGGTAACACCATCAAATAGTCATAGAACAATCAAGACCGTAATCAGTTAAGTTGGGAATTGGTAAAGGATCATGCTTAACAGGAAAATTGGGTGATGCATAGATACTCGTCACCTCACCTATACACCACACCCATGCATTTCACATAGCAAACAAATGGGGACTCTTATTCCCTCAAGTCAAAGTTAGACAAAACACTTACCTCTGCTCGAATCTAATTACAATTTGTCCAATGTTATCAATCATAGCCTAAAGGAATCATCTTTATTGAAAAACAATGGCTTTACTAAGGTTTCATATTAAGTTTCGAAAATTCTCCCCGGACCCACTTGGTCAAAACACAAGGTTCGGACCAAAACCCGTTTACCAAATCTCCCTCGCGTATGAATATACAATTGGTATTGGAATCCGACCTCTATTCGAGGTCCAATTTTCCAAAAATTGAAATTCCTAAGTTCTACCCAAAACTCAAATATTTTACCATGGAAACTCTAGATTTTTGGTTGAAATCATTGTTAAAAGTTTTTAGGAAATTGAAAGAAATTAGTTAGAGGTCACTTACCAATGATTTGAAGAAGTTTGGACCTTGGGAAAATCGCCTATGGAGGTTTATGGTTTTAGAAAATTGGAAAAGAAGGTAAACTCCCGTCAAAAAATGGATAAAACAGGTTGCAGGTCTCGCATTTGCGAGCTGGGGTTCGCATTTGCGAACCCTTGGCTTTCCGGCATATATCGCAAATGCGAACCAGGACCTCGCATTTGCGAACTACGTCCTTCGCATTTGCGACCCAGGGACCTCGCATTTGCGAGATCAGAGGCTCAACGTTGGCTTCGCATTTGCAAACCCTGACCTCGCATTTGCGAGATCAGAGGCCTGTACACCAAATGTTTTAGCTGTTGGAAAGTTTTCTAAGTCAAGACACTCCGTAGCCTACCCGGAACTCACCTGAACCCTCGTGGCTCCAAACCAAACATGCACACACATCTAAAAACATCATACGAACTTGTTTGTGAAATCAAATCATCAAATTAACATCAAAATCTACAGATTCGGCCTCAAAATTCAAGATTTTCTCAAGAACACTCAATTTCCCAACTTTTCAACCAGATGTCCGAATTGTATCAAATCAACTCCTATTCTCATAAAACTTCACAGATAGGACTTATATAACATAAAAAATTTGTTCCAGGATCCGGAACCACAATACGGGCCCGATATCGTATATTTCACATAATTTTTCATTTCATTATTTCTTGAATTAACCAGCAGAATAATTTTCTTCAAAAATTGTTTTCTAAGGCTTGGGACCTCGGAATTCATTTTCGGGCATACGCCCGAGACCCATATTTTACTGCGGACCTCCCGGGATCGCCGAAACACAAATCCCGGTCCGTTTACTCAAAATGTTGACCAAAGTTAACTGTAATCAAGTTTTAGCTTTAGAATTCACTATTTCTCATATTTTAACATAAAAGCTTTCCGGTTTCACGCCCGGACCGTGCACGCAAATCAAGATATTAAGAATTAATCTTTTTATGACAATTAAGCATGGGACGGAGTCTATATTTATAAAATGACCTCTTGGCTCATCACAATCTCCACCTCTAAAACACACGTTCGTCCTCGAACGGACATAGAAAGTTACCTGAAGACTCGAAGAAATGTGGATATATACTCTGCATGTACGACTAGGACTCCTAAGTAGTTGCCTCTACGGGATGACCTTTCCATTGCAAACGAACTGAGGGATAACTCTTACACCTCAACTGTCGAACCTGCCTGTCTAAAATGGCTACCGACTCCTCCACATAAGTTAAGTCTTTGTCCAATTGGACAGAGCTGAAATCTAATACGTGGGAAAGGTCACCATGATATTTTTGGAGCATAGACACGTGGAATACCGGATGAACAGAAGATAACACCGGAGGCAATGCAAGCCTATAAGCTACCTCCCCCACTCTAACAAGAATTTCAAACGCCCCGATGTACCTAGGGCTCAATTTACCCTTCCTTCCGAATCACATAACACCCTTCATGGGCTACACACAAAGCAATATTCTCTCACCCTCCATAAATGCCACATCATAAACCTTACAATCGGCATAACGCTTTTGCCTAGATTGAGTTGTACGAAGTCTCTCCTGAATAACCTTGACCTTGTCCAAGGCCTCATGAACTATGTCCGTACCTATCAACCTAGCCTCCCCTGGCTCGAACTATCCAACTGGCGACCTGCACCGTCTACCATACAACGCCTCATAAGGAGCCATCTGAATGCTCTCTTGGTAGCTATGATTATAAGCAACCTCCTCTAACGGCAAGAACTGATCCCATGAGCCTCCAATGTCGACAACACAACGCGGAGCATGTCCTCCAATATCTAAATGGTACGCTCAGACTGTCTGTCAGTCTGAGAGTGGAATGTTGTACTCAACTCTACTCGGGTACCCAACTCCCGCTGAACTGCTCTCCAAAAGTGTGAAGTAAATTGCGTGCCTTGATCAGAAATGATAGATACGGGTACACCACGAATGCGAACAATCTCCCGAATATATAACTCGGCCAACCGCTCTGAAGTATAAGTACTTACCACAGGAATGAAGTGTGCTTATTTAGTCAGCCTACCCACAATAACCTAAACCACATCGAATTTCCTCTGAGTTAGTGGGAGCCTGACATTGAAGTCCATACTGATACGCTCCCACTTCCACTTAGGAAGCTCTATCTGCTGAAGCAGCCCACCAGGTATCTGATGCTCATACTTTATCTACTGACAATTTAGGCACCGAGCCACATACGCCACAATGTCCTTTTTCATCTTTCTCCACCAATAATGCTACTTCAATCTTGGTACATTTTTGTTGCACCCGGGTAAATAGAATACTTGGAGATGTGGGCCTCCTCAAGAATCAGCTCACGAAGGCCATCAACATTAGGCACACACAACTTACCCTGCATCCTCAAAACTCTTTCATCCCCAACTGTAACCCGCTTGGCATCACCATGCCTAACTGTGTCCCTGAGGATAGCCAAATATCGGTCATCATCTTGTCGCTCCCGAATACGGTCAATTAAGGAAGACCGAGCGATAGTACATGCTAGAACACTGCTGGGTGAAATTTCCAACCTCACGAACTGATTAGCTAATGTCTGAATATCTGAGGCTAACGGTCTCTCCCCGACTGGAATGTATGCAAGGCTGCCCTTACTCACCGCCTTCCTACTCAATGCATCGGCCACCACGTTGGCCTTACCTGGATAATACATTATGGTCACATCATAATCTTTCAGTAACTCTAACGATCTCCGCTGTCTCAAATTTAGATCTTTCTGCTTAAACAAGTACTGGAGACTGCGATGGTCAGTGAAAACCTCACACGACATGCCATAAAGATAGTGCCTCCAAATCTTCAATGCATAAACAATGGCTTCCAACTCTAAGCCGTGAACAAGGTAGTTCTTCTCATGGACCTTCAACTGACGAGACGCATATTGTTGACCCATGTGACTGCATAGTTTTGAAGATTGACAAAGGCTGACCAGTTGAACCAGGTCCATCAGAGCACACATCTTGGAACTGAATAGCTGGCACATGAACCGTATATGCATAGGAGATATTTGTGATTGTGAAGTATCAATGAAACAAGAGATTGTCTCCTAATGCGAAAAAGGTTGCAAACTGATGAGAGAATAGAAGTTGCATTCAGCAAGAAAAGTAACAAAGAAAGGAAGTTGAGTTTAATTCGAATTCTTTCTCCCAGGAAGAGTTGAACTAGAATTGATCGACAAATTCAACTACTAACTCTATAAATACTCAAAGTATTTCAGCTGGAGAAAGAGACGCACAAGTACTGAAAATAATCAAGATTTGAAAGCAAAATTCCCAGAGTTATTTTGCAAGCAGATTTAGTGTGCGACACAAAGGCTACAGTTCAGCTAGAAGAACCAGTTTCATCGTTGATGTATTGAGTCTAGTTGATTGTAGTAGGTGTTTCAATATTGTATCTTATCAGCTTTCTTAGAAGCAAATTGTATTAGGTACACCTTGTTCAAGTTAGAGTTAACTTGAAGCTTGTAAAAATTAGCTTGAGGCTAGTTGATACAAAGGGATTAGAGTTAGTCCTATGATTACAAAAGAGTTTATTTTGTAAGTGCGTTTGGCTCAGAGTTTTTACTGAAGAGTTTGAGCAAATCCTACTGAAGAGTAGGTCGTGGTTTTTTCACGTTTTGATCCAGGTGTTTTCCACATAAAGACCATTGTGTTTTTACTTTACTGCTTTTATTATTCCGCACCAGTAGAAGTTGGAACACAAAGGTTCTTCTTGTAAGACAATACTCGAAAAATTGGGTACCACACTTTTAACCTATATTCTTGTGTGGTATTGACGTCTAAAACATCAATTGGTATCAGAGAAGGTTATCCTTGAAAAGGCTAACACCTTGGAAAAGGTCAAAATGAGTGCACTACCTGGGAACTGGGAAGGTCAATCAACTACAAGGCCACCACTCTTCAATGGCCAGTACTACTCTTGGTGGAAGAACATGATGAAGGACCACCTGATAGGAGAAGACTATGAACTCTGGGACTCTAGCTACAATGAAGAAGACTGCTGAAGGTGTGGATGTACCAAAGACTAGGGCTGATTGCACTGATGAAGACCTGAAGAAATGGGAGAAAAATGCTAAGGCTAAGAAGTGGCTAGTCTGTGGATTAGGTCCAGTTGAATACAGCAGAATCCTAAGTTGCACCACAGCCAAAGAAATATGGGATACTCTTCAAGTAGCCCATGAAGGAACACCTCAGGTAAAGAGGTCAAGAGGTACTCTACTATACTCGTAGTATGAAAACTTCACTATGAAAGAAGGAGAGACTATCCAAGAGATGTATACAAGGTTCACAACCTTGACCAATGAACTAAAATCTCTTGGAAGAGTCATTCTTGAAGAGGACAGGGTTGATAAGATCCTAACAAGGGTCTTGCCAATTTCCTGGGAAAGCAAAATCACTTATATCCAGGAATCCAAAAATATGGAAACCCTGAGATTGGATGAGCTGATTGGAAACCTCACTGCATATGAACTCAGAAGGCAGACAATGAAGATGGATGGACCAAAGAAGGAGAGGAGTCTAGCATTGAGAATTACTGAGGGAGCAGATTTGGAGGAAGATGAGTTGGCCATGATAACCAAAGAATTCAGAAACTTTCTCATGAGGAAGAAAGGCATCTATAGAGGAGGAAACTACAAAAAAGCAAAAGCTCCTGAAAGGCCAACCAACGAGGGATGCTACAAATGTGGTAATACTGACTTTCTCATCAAAACTGTCCCTAGTGGGAAGTAGAATGAAAAAAAGAGAGATATGAAAGAAGGAACAGGAAGAACGAACTGGTCAACCCAAGAAGACCACAACACAGGCTATGGTCGCTGCTTGGGGGGAAAGTTCAGATGAGGAATCAGAAGATGGGGAGACTGAAGATCAGGCGCTCATGGCAATTGGAGAATCTGATGAAGAACCGCAGGTAAGCATAACAAAATAAAGTTCCTATCTAAGGAAAACTCTCTAAGTTGCTACTTGATTTCATAGATGATTCTGAGGAACCAACCAAAGATAATGATCAACTCTTTAAAGAATGTGCAATGCTAAAAGCAAAGTGCATGAACTTGGAAATCACAGTCAGTGAATCTAAAAAGAAAAACAATGTCCTGTTGAACTAGGTTCATCCACTTGAGACTGAGAATCTAGAATTAAAATCTGAAAACATAAAACTGAGATTAGGATCCAGTAAAAAGATTGTTGATCGGTCTCATGTCATGTTAGAAGAAAATTTGGGAAAACTAAAAGATAAAATGTATGCCAAGGATGAACATATAAGATCACATAAAGAAGAGCTTGGCAAGGTCAAACATGAATTAGATAGAACTTGTAAATGGAATAAATCCTCTGACGCCTTGACATGGCTTCAAGAGAATCATAGTAGCAACCGGCGAGGGCTTGGTTTTGGGAGTCAATTGCCCAAGTGGGATCTCAAGAGAAAGTATCTCACTCTCCCTAAAAATAAAATCTGCACCCACTGTGGTAAGACTGGCCACTACAAATATGAGTGTACTGCAAAAGAGCAGGCCAGTCGAAAAAATGAGATGTTTGTCAAAAAGAAAAACTTGCTACCAAATTGGGCCAGAAAAAATTTGATTCATACATTCTCTAAGAGAAAAGGACCCAAACTAGTTTGGGTTCTTAAAACTAACCCCTGATTTCCTTTTGTAGGTA
>ML251534.1:437-21161 GCA_005239495.1 Nicotiana undulata | reverse complement strand
GCCTAACCCATTTTTTGCAAACTTAAACACTGCCAGGCAAGTCTTCTTCGCGTTCGCGGGCCTACCCTCGCGTTCACGAAGAACAAAAATCTCGAAAGGCAAATTCCAAATGCTTCTCAGATAGACTCTAGTATAATGGTGATAACCTTTTGCAAAAAACTCCATATGACAAATGGTTTAATGTTCTGAAACCTAGACTCCAAGATCTACAATGTTCATGTTTTGGTCATCTCCCAATTCCTTATAGATTTCGAGATATAAGTTGCCAAAGTCAGCCCTGTGTAACAAAAATTTCTTCTTCATCTTCCCGGACACCCTGTAGTGTAACAGACATATATCTTTGTACACAAATCCAAATGCTAAATGGTTTACTTTTATAGAAACTAAACACAAAGGGCTACAACTTTCACTTTTACATCATCCCAAAATTCCTTATAGATTGTGAGATATGAGCCTCTGAAGTCTGACCTGTGCAGCTGATATTCTTCTTCTTCACGAACGCGAGGCACTATTCGCGAACGCGAAGAGCAAAGTCCCTGATGCCAAATTCTTCTTCGCGAACGCGAAGAACAACACCAGACACCAGCATCAGCCATCTCAAAACAGCCCAAAATGATCCCAAACCACCCCAAAACACACCCGAGGCCCCCGGGACCCCGTCCAATCACACGACTCAGTCCCACAACATCCCACGGACTTGCTCGAGGCCTCAAATCACATCAAACAACGCCGAAACCACGAATCGCACTCCAATCCAAACTTTATGAACTTTGAAATTTCAAATTTCTACATTCGATGCCGAAACCTATCAAATCACATCCGATTGACCCCAACTTTTGCACACAAGTCATATTCGACATTACGGACCTGCTCCAACTTCCGGAATCGCGACCCCGATATCAAAATTTCCAATTCCGGTCGGATTTCTCATAAACCTTCAAATTCCTATCTTTAGCCAAATGACTTCAAAATGACCTACGGACATCTGAATTCACTTCCGATCGCGCCCAACTCCAGAATCACCATATGGAGCTATTCCGTGGCTTAGAATTCCAAACGGACATCTATAACACTGAAATGCCTTCCAACCCAAATTTATGAAATTCTTCTAAAATGCTATCTTCCATAATATGCGCCTAAATTCTCCCGGGTTATCCGACTCCCGGTCCGAACATACGCCTAAGTCCAAAATCATCGTACGAACTAGATGGAACCTTCAAATCCTGATTCGGAGGTCGTTTACTCAAAATTCCAATCTTAGTTGATTCTTCCAACTTAAGCCTTCCGAAATGAGAATTTTCTTTCCAATTTGACTCCGAACTTCCCGAATTTCAATTCCGACCATGCGTACAAGTCACAATACCTGAAATGAAGCTGCTCATGGCCTCAAACCGCTGAACGACGTGCTAGAGCTCAAAACGACCGGTCGACTCGTTACAATAGCCTTAGGCATTATTTACTTTCATTACTACTGAGTTGGCGTACACACATTACTCCCTGCACCCCTGTGTGCAGATACGTGTGCTGGTTCTGAGCATTAGCTTATCTCCTCTATTCGTGGAGCCGGAGTTGGGATTTGAGGTAGCTGTTCAGCGTCCATAACTTTTCCTTTTTCCCTTTCTTGTTTCTTGTATCGGTTCCTCGTTCATAGAATTGGTGTATTATGACAGTAGAGTTTAATGGTACTATTCGTAGATGCTCATGACAAGTTGACTCTAGATTTTGGGGTGGTATTCACCCTTTTATTTCATTCTGTTTTGCTTAAAATTGTGAAATCTAGTGGACTATATGGAATATCCGTTCAGTTTTGAAATCTTGAAAGTTTTATGTTTATATGTGATTGTTTGGCTAGCCTAGTTCCATGATAGGCGCCATCACAGCCGACTTAGGATTTTGGGTCGTGACAAGCTGGTATCATAGCCTAGGTTGCATAGGAATAAACGGTCATGAGCAGGTTTAGTAGAGTCTTGCGGATCGGTACAGAGACGTCTGTACTTATCTTCGAGAGGCTACAGAACCCTTAGGAAAAATCTCATTTTCTTGAATTCAATCGTGCCATTCTGTTGATTCTGGAAATCTAAACTCCTGTTGTTTCATTCTCTCATAGATGGTGAGGACACGCGCTACAGATTAGGGTGACCAGACACCAGCTAGACCAGTGAGAGATCGAGTCCGCAGTCAAGGCCGTGATAGAGGTAGGGGACCAGCCCATGCAGCAGCTGGGACAGTACTAGTGGATCAATCTACCGTTTAGGATCATGTTCCCGCAGCAGATATCCCAGCGGGACAGGCTCAGGCACTGCCAATGTCCATTGTTATTCCGAGTCTTCAGGAGACCTTGGCTTAGATGTTGACAGTATGTACTAGCCTTGCTCAGGCAGTTGTTGTATCTACTACTGCTGCTACTTCTCAGGCCGATGGAGGCACTCAGACTCCAATTGCCCGGACACCTGAGCAGGTTATTCAGGGCCTTCAGACACCGGGGCAGTTCCATCCCACCTAGTTGCTCCGGTTTAGGACTTCACGGTTCCAGCTATACCAGCTGATGAGCAGCGCAGGTTGGAGAGGTTTAGCAAACTTCAACCTCCGACATTCAGTGGCGCTGAGGGCGAGGATGCCCAGGGTTTTCTAGATAAATGTCTGAGGATGCTTCATATTGCAGGGATTGTGGAGACTAGTGGGGTCTCGTTTGATACTTTTTCAGTTTTTTGGGGCTGCTTTCACTTGGTGGGAGTCTTTCGAGAGGCGTAGGCCTGTTGGTGCAACACCCCTCACTTGGAAGCAGTTCTCCACTATCTTCTTGGAGAAGTATGTCCCCCAGTCTCACAGGGAGGAGCAACGCAGGCAGTTTGAGCAGCTGCGTCAGGGGGAGCTATCAGTGACACAGTATGAGATGCGCTTTTCAAAGTTGGCTCGTCATGCCACCGAGTTGGTCCCTACTGATAGGGAGCGGATCAGGAGGTTCGTGGATGGACTCATGTATCAGCTTCGTATTTGATGACTAGGGAGAGAGTATCATGTGCTACATTCGAGGAGGTTGTTGATACTGCTCAAGATATTGAGCCAGTCCGCCGCCAAGAGCGAGAGGAGAGGGAGGCCAAGAGGCCTCATGGATCTGGCAGTTTCAGTGGTACTCCTTCAAGAGGGCAGTTTCAGCACAGTAGAGGCCGCCTATTTAGGCCTCATCAGTCAGTTCGCCCAATTTTAGTGGCGCATTATCGGGGCAGGGTCCCCACAATTCTCATCCGGGCCATTTATCATTTAGTGCCCTTCCAACTTAGAGTTCCTTCGGAGCATCATCAGTCCAGGGTTCTTGTATGCATGGTTCATCTAGTGGCTATCCTGGTGCCAGGGGTTCCCTTCAGTCCCCGTCTCCAGCTCCGGGGAGTTGTTCCAAGTGTGGAGAGTTTGGGCACGTGTGGAGGCAGTGTTCCCGTCATTTTGGTGGTTCTTATCAGCAGAGGGGCCAGCCCTCGACTTCAGCTCTAGTCACTTCACCACCCACCCAGGCAGCTAGGGGTGGGGGTCAGGCAGCTAGAGGCCACCCTAGAGGGGGAGGTCGAGCGGGTGAAGGTCATGCCCGTATCTATGCACTCCCATCCAGGCCAGATGCTATGGCCTCCGATGAAGTGATCACAGGTATTATCTTAGTCCGCCACCGAGATGCTCTAGCCTTATTTGACACTGGTTCCACATATTCTTATGTTTCGTCATATTTTGCCCATTTTCTAGATATGCCCCGTCAGTCTTTAGTTACGTCTGTTCATGTGTCGACTCCGGTGGGTGATACTATTGTTGTGGACCATGTGTACCGGTCGTGTGTGGTATCTATTGGGGGTATGGAGACCCGAGTGGACCTATTGTTACTCATCATGGTTTATTTTGATGGGATTTAGGCATGGATTGGCTATCTCCGTGTCATGCTGTTCTTAATTGTCACGCTAAGACTGTGACCTTGGCTATGCCAGGAGTTCCGAGGGTTGAGTGGAGAGGTTCTACTGAGTATGTGCCTAGCGGGGCGATTTCTTACCTGAAGGCTCAACGTATGGTTGAAAATGGATGTTTATCGTATTTGGCTTTTGTGAGGGATGTCAGTGGTGAGACTCCTACTATTGATTCTGTCCTTGTGGTCCGTGATTTTCCGAACGTGTTTCCTGCAGACCTGCCAGGCATGCCACCTGACAGGGATATTTATTTTTGTATTGACCTGGTGCCAAACACTCAGCCTATCTCTATTCCTCCATATCGCATGGCGCCAGTGGAGTTGAGGGAATTGAAAGAACAGCTTCAGGAAATCCTAGATAAGGGGTTCATTCGGCCTAGTGTGTCACCTTGGGGTGCACAGGTGTTATTTGTAAAGAAGAAGGATGGTTCCATGAGAATGTGTATAGACTGTCTACAGGCAGTTGAACAAGGTTACCGTCAAGAATAAGTATCCTTTGCCTCGTATTGATGATTTGTTTGACCAGCTTTAGGGAGCCAGAGTGTTCTCTAAGATTGATTTGAGATCCGGTTATCATCAACTGAAGATTCGGGATTCTGATATTCGCAAGACAACTTTTAAGACTCGTTATGGTCATTATGAGTTCATGGTGATGTCTTTTGGGCTAACCAATGCCCCAGCAGCGTTCATGCATATGATAAACAACGTGTTTCAGCCGTATCTGGATTCCTTTGTTATTGTTGTCATGGACGACATCCTGGTGTATTCTCGCAGCCAGGAGGAGCACTCTCAACATTTGAGGGTTGTGTTGCAGAGGTTGAGGGAGGAGAAGCTTTATTCAGTGGCATTATTAGGCCACGTGGTGTCTGATGAGTGTTGATTTTACCACTCATTTTAGCCTATTTTCGTTTGATTTTGCATCCTTCAATGATAACATGAGGTCGTTTATAGTGTGTATTGCTCGAATTTCAGGGAAATGATGCCATGAAGTGATTGGTGTTGAATTGAAGTGGAGTAGAGCACAAATTGGTGAAAGATGTACAAAATCTCCGGTGATTCGGCGGACTATTGGGCGCTGGTGCGACCTCGCACTTGCGGAGTAGGGAACGCACCTACGAAGAAAGCTTAGTTACACAAAAGTCGCACCTGCGAAATGGTTCACGCACCTGCGGAACCGCAAGTGCGGTATGTGGTCCGCATCTGCGGAATAAGAAGAACTCACCTGCAACGCACCTGCGATTGGATGCCAACGGGCATCAACACTGGACAGAAATGTAAATCACATTTTCTCATTCTCAACTCACATATACTCGACCTAGAAGATATTATCTGTATCTTTTGGCATTGTAAAACATTGTTTTGTGTCTTGAAGACAAGGAAGAACAAATATTGAAGCTAGGGTTGAAGATTTCAATTTTGTGGTTAAGGGTTTCTTACCCATTTATGTTTGTTTCTTCATTTTCTTGATTTGTATTGAATATTTAAGTGTGTAGTATTTATTTCAAACACTTGAATCTTGTATATGGAAATATTCATATCTAAAGTGTGGATTAAATNTTGTTCTTTAATGTTTCCAAAGGGATTAGCTAACCCTAGGACTCGCCCATTAACTCCGAATTAATTTTGGAAAAGATAATTTGGGGTTGGGAAAGATTAATTAACAAGAACTTGGGGCTTTAACCCATATTTTATAGATTCTACCTAGGGATAGGATTGAACTACTTGTAGCCATATTCGTGTGTGCTTAATCTCTTAATTGGGTTAGGAATAATTCAATTAGGAAGTCTTGTTAGTCTTTGGAAAAAGCTAATTAAGAATTATTATCCGTGGCTAATTAACATAAACTCGCTCATATTTGTAAAATCATGAAATACATTGGATCGTTACTTGAATGTAATTCCCGTTGCATTCATAATTGTAGCCATTGATCATTTTACTTGCTTTCTAGGTTAGTTTATATTTTTGAATTTAGTTATAATATTTTCACAACCAAAAATCTAAGTGTTTGGCACTACGCGATAAGTGATAATTCTCTTACATTCCTAATCGCCTCCATATTGTTCTCTGTGGGATTCGACCCCAACCTTGTTGGGTTATTATATTTGACAATTGACCGCTTACACTATTTTAAGGTGTAATTTGAGCGTATCAAATTTTGGCGCCGTTGGCGGGGAACAATTGGCGTAATTTAGGTTGTTTGAAAAATAAGCTAAGTGCTTTGATCCAAACTTGTGAATATTTGTGTAATTATTTTTCTTGCTTATTTTCTTAATTTTTGATAAAACAAATAAAAGTATATGGAATCATACAATGAAAATTGGTCGGATGGTAGTTGTTCATACTTTGATGACCCTTGTCCTTATTGTGGAGGACCACACTCGTGGAAAAATTGTTTAAATTCTCCCGGGGATGGATCATGCGCACAATATCAAACCCGTGAGTAGAGTATTTGTGATAGGTGTGGTTGCCAAAATGGTCATTGGTATGATTGTGTATATTTGTCCGTCCCTTCCCCAAGACCCCACTATGATGAGTCTACTTTTTGTGATGGAAATATTAGGGGTGAAGAAGTGGAGGAAATTGAGCATGGTAGAAATGGAGAGTTCAAGCTCATGTTGGAATGCTTACTTGAAGAAGGAAACCATGAACAAAATGACTTGGAAGAGCTTTTGGAGAATAGTCTCCAAAATGAATTGGCACTTGAAAGGTTGCACTCACAAATGGATGAAATGATTGAAGCTTCAAGGGTTCATAAAGACTTGGAGGTGAGTGATAGACAAGAACCTTCCTTGGAGGTTGAAGTTGAAAACTCTTTCTTGGCATTTGAACAAAACCTAGAAGAACTCTCAAATGCTCAAAATGAGAGGATGGTGCTCATGTTGGAGGCCATTCTTGAAAATGAGGAAAAGCACAACTTTGCACTCGAGGGATTGAAACATGAAGTGACTCAAAATGATGAGCACATCCGCACTTTGGAGGATCAAATGCAAGCATTAATGGAGGCTCATCATGCCTCTCAAGTTGGAAGTGTGGATGCAAGCCAAGAAGGATCCAATTTCGAGGGTGAGAGTGAGCTTTACTTTGGAGAATCCAGACTTGAACATCCGCCAACCGACTCCATGAGTGTTAGTGATGCCGATAATAATATGAAATTAGAGTCAACCGGGGTGATTAAAAATTTGGTTGAAATTGACTCTATTTCGGGGGGAAAAGAGGATGTCAAACCGGAGAAATTTGCAAGTTGGAGGTTTGAAGGCACATTCCAAGCATTTTTCAACATTGGAGTTGTGTGGTGATACGGAAGTTGAACTACACGCATCAATGAAGTTGTGTGAGGAGGAAAAATTCATACCATACATCTTATAATTTGAGGAAACAAGAAAGCAAAATGACATTCCTCACATGAGAGCCAAGATGTGCAAAATGAAGAATTTAAGGCTTGGCTTGATCATTTACTTACCATCCCCTACCTCCCGTGGTCATAAGCTTGATTCCAAGCTAGGTGCTCAATTCATATCATCCAAGTGGCGAGAAAAGTGGTAAAGTTGTCTTGCATTGTGCCACGACGTTAAATGCGGCGCTTGGTGGGAGGCAGCCCATTATTTTTTCAAAAATTTTAGTCACTTTTGAAATTTTCTTTTTTAGAATAGATTATTATATTTTTTCTAACCAATCTGCCAAGTTTCAAAATTTTTGGAGTTTATTTGAGCAGGTCGGGGTGACCGAGTAGCCAAATACAGTGCAAAAAGAAGCAACAAAAATGCTGGGCAACACACTGACTAACTCTGCAATGATGTCAGTGCAAATGCGATCGCAGAGTTGTATGTATTACCCAAAGATGCGATCGCACAATTGGCAGAAAATGATTGCTGAGCACAGTCATTTCCACACCCGCGGTCATGAAATCCACGGGTGCGGTTTCGCAGCAGCGGATTTTGAAGTGCAGGTGCGGCGATTCCGTAGGTGCCATTCTTTTCTCGCACGTGCGCAGCCGCAGGTGCGTTTCTTTCTCCACAGGTGCGAAACTTGTGCAAATCATTAGGTAAGTCTTAAACCATTTTCACCCAATACCCACAATCCCCCGTCTCTCAAAAAAACTCCAAACGTACTGCTCGTGATATTTTTTCCAGTGCACTCACAAGACTCAGGTAATCTCATCTCCTCACTTCCTTCTCCTTATCTGTTCCTCATTATGTGTTTCCCCTCATCTTCTGTTAGGCCATTAATGGCAGGGTTTTTTTTTACTTTTTCTTCTTCTTTTAGTGATCTGCTTCCCACGACCCCTCTGTTTTAGGTAATATTAGGGTGAGGTTTGGTTGAGAGTAGAGTAGTGTGGGTTGTCTGTAGTGAAGCAACAATTGTGGGGAAAATATGAGTACCCAATTCTTGTGAAGAGGGAGTAAACTTTAACTGCCCACAAGGTGTTTGGCAAAGTGTCCACAAAAAAATTGTAATCAAGGGACCTAAAATTCAGTATTAACGAAGTTAGAAATAACTTTGATACCCTAATTTGGAAGTCTTGAGTACAAATTAGATGTTAGAAGGCATATTGCAATTGAAAATAGTAATAAAATTCTGGCAGTTGAATCTTGGGACGAAAGACCGCATATGCGAATAGTTTTCCGCATGTGCGGCTTCGCACCTGCGAGTCCTTCTCCGCAAGTGAAATCCCTGGTCCTCTGGGCATTCTCCACAGGTGCGCCCTTGTTTTCGCAGGTGCGCAACCACACCTGCGACTGAAGTTCCGCAGGTGCGGAAATAGGGCAGCATGGCAAATAATAGTGAGTTTGCAAATGGCCCCTCCTAGGCCCGTCCAACTTGGTTCTTTGGCCTAATTACAGTGTTTTAATATGCTTAACAAGATTCCACTGTTTGACTAACTTTGTTTTGGTTTTTTCTAGGTATTTTGAGGTGGAAATGGACCCGAACATGTACATAAATGCCCTTCTCGGCCATGAAATTGAGGAGTATGTTGAGGAAAAATATGACAATACCCGTTTCATGTCCGCTGACTGCCATCGCCGATATTATGAAAACCTCATCAACAAGAAATTAGTGCTTGAGAAAGGGATCGCTGAGGATAAATTGGCCGAGATGCTCCCGGGTTTCTATGGCCGGTTGCAATCTTTTGGGTGGTCGTGCTTCATTCCCACTCCTTGCAAGGACAATGAGACGTGGGTTCGTGAGTTTTACGCCAATCTCAAGTGTACAAACTTCGCCGACCCTCAACTTATCATCAAAGGAAAGACAGTAATGTTCGGGGTGGAAGAAATTAATGATGCCCTCGGGATTCTGAACCATCCAATTGAGCCACTACAAGAGAAAGATCATTGCGAAAATTCGGCATGGCTGTTGTCCAAGTTGTATCCTGAAAGTGTGAGAGCACAGTGGGCTAACAAAAGAAAAGGCTTGAAGTCAATCGACTTCACAGTCGAGGCTATGATATGGCTGTATATACTGTGCAACAGGGTGTCTCCCAGTGGAAATGTCTCAGACGTGCCTTATACCAGAGCCCTGATCATTGCTTGCCTTCTTGATGGAATTCCAGTGAATGTGGGCTATTATATTTGTCACGCCCCAAAACCGATGGACGAGACCGGCACCTAACCGAATGATCCCGGTCAAGCGGACCTGGATTGCCTTTCCTACCCAACGCATTACCCCGTGTATATAATATACCAATCTATAAATGAAATAGCAAATGGAACCAAAGTATGAATTTACAACATAAGTCCATTTTCCTCTTTTAAAGCTTCAACATTTGATAATCCCAAAATATACAAACTAAGCAAACATCTCCAATTCGGGACCATGATTATGAATAATTACAACTACTACCCAAAATATATACAACCCACACAGATTCTACGGAGCCTCTAAAGGTACGGAGGAGGGTATACATACTTGCCGGCAACAAGGCCCCGGCTATACCTTAAGAGAACCAAAATATACAAAAGAGATGACATTGACTACGCACGGCCCTGAGAGGAATGGGGCTCACCAGTACTGCTGAAGGGATGAAGAGAAGGCACCACTATCGGTGGATGGACCTACCTGCTATAGGACCACCTACATCCATATAAAAGATGTAGCGCCCCCGACAAAAGGGACGTTAGTACCATTGAATAGTACTAGTATGTATGAACAAACTTTACTCTAAGTAAAATCAAAGCAATGCACAGATAGAAGGCAGTCAAAGAAACCAAACAATGATTGCACAGAGATACAAAGAATCACAAATGATATTTTCGCAGTTCCTTACTTCAATTGTTCTCCTGTTGCGGCGCGCAACCCGATCCCACCTTACAATCATATTCCACCCTTATTTATTCTCATCATTCCACCCTTATTTCTTCTGTTGCGGCGTGCAACCCGATCCCACCGTACATTCACATTCCACCCTTATTACTTCTCAACATATCATCCTTATTTCACCTGTTGCGGGGCGCAACCCGATCCCACCGTTCAATCACATTGATAGCAACAACAACCAATAATTCAATCACAAGAATTTCTATCATCAAGAGTATAAATTCATAACAACAAAACAATCATGTGAAATCAAGGGCACAATAACTTTTACCAAACAGTGAGTCATGTATGATATGCCATAATCATTTAGCTTAATTAAATAAATCCACATTTCCTTTCTATTATTTGCTACACAGCCTTTAGAACTTGGATACATTCAACAATTGAGTTCATTACCATTTCGTTCATTTGGTAGCACTTACTTTCATACCGAGATATTCAAGCATATAGCGAGTTTTGCACATGATAGAGTAAGTACAAGGAATCACAGTTCACAATCTCACATAGCATGGTGGCATGGAAATCAACTAAGGCATTTAGAGAACAAAACCCTTCATCTCATCATAATAAGACATCTGATTCAAATGCAATCAAACCCGGAATACATACCAAATGCTCAGACACCAACAAGGCGACTCTACAAAGATTAAAGTTAGCCATACGTACCTTGAGTTGGAATTCCCTTTAATTTCTATCACAATTCACCGACCGTCTAGCACCGTCAATCTAGTTCACAATGCGACACATTTATCTTAGAATTAGGAATCTTGAATTCATTTGGGCATTTTATCAAACACTATGACCCCTTAGATTTCTAATCCCCTTTTTAGTGGAAAATTGCTCTAACTTACACCCTCTTGCTATATTAGGACAGATCATGAACATGCATGTAAGTACTAGCTTTTATCTTCAAGAACCAATTTCATGTGTGTTTTATCCTTTTTAACCAAAACCTGAGAATTAAAGGGGAAATGGGGTGAGATAGATGTTACTCGAAGATTTCCAGGCCTGAGCAGAGGTGGTGGACTGATTTGCTGAAGAAGATGACTTTCTCACTAAACTCACTCTTCCTTCTCTCTATTTTAGTCAGATAGATGTTAAGAATGAAGGGTAGAGGTGTTTTATTAAACTAGGGGTCGGGTTTTAAAATCAGAAATTAGAAGCCTCGAAGCAGGAAATGCGATAAGGAATGCGATCGCATTCCTGCTATGCGGTCCGCATTCCTGTCGCATAAATGGCCCTCAGCTGGGCCAAAAAGGAAAGCAGGCTGCCCAAGTATGGGACCACTATGTTATGTGATCGCATAGTGCGTCGCATAACTCCCTCCGCAAGAATCAAGGTGCAAGAATGCGATAACTATGCGACCCGCATTCTCAAAATGCGATCACATCTTGGGCCGCATAGCTGTCCTTGAAATGGACAGCAACTGTCCAGGTATGCGACCACTATGCGTTCCACATACCTGATCTGTGATCGCATAGTGGACCGCAGATCTGTGAAATTCTGGGAAATTATATCTTTTAAGTCCCGGGGTACTTTTTTTTCTTCAAAAAGGTCCGTTTTAAAGCATTTCTACAGTTATAACAACATGGGAGCCTACCCGGGCATCGTTTTAGTTAAAAGTTTTACTGGTCTTTACAATATTCTGAGGGAGATGCGGCAGTATTTGCTTGACGATGGAGCATGGTTAACGTTTTCGTCTTTCATCACTAAGTTGTGTAGGCGGGCACAGGTCGAGGAGCGCCTAACTGATCAGCGGGTGCCGCCCGACAAACCCTTCCACCCGTTAAGAGTCAAGGGTGAGGGTGGCGCAGTAAAAAGCAAGAAGAGGAAGGTCACCACCACCACTACCGGATCCGGATCCTCCTCACATCCTGCTACATCAGAGGGTCCTTTTGGGGAGAGAACTCCCAGTTTGCTATTCTGCGGGACCTAGTGTCCAAGATCCCCACTGGGCCTTCCCACTCCCAGCCTCAGCCTCCACCAGATTACTACTCCAGGGCTGAGATGCAGTAGTACTTTGATACTCAGGATAAGATGGCAGCATCTCTTACACAGCTTGACACCGCCTACACCAGCCTGGCCAAGGCACATGTTGACCTGAAGGAGTCGTTTGAAAAGGAAAAGGAGAAAAATAAAAAGGAAGGCAAACTCCTGGTCAAAGTGTGGAGAGGGGTCAAAGCGATCTTTAAATGGGGGCATCCGAGCAGGCGGATACCTGTTGCAGATGATGAGGATAGCGAGGAGTACTCGTTCGTGACTCATGATGAGGATGATGCAGAGGATGCCGATGAGATGAGTTCCCAGCAGCACTGACCCGCCCGTTCTCCTGCAATCTGCTAGTCTGATGCAGACCCCAGGGAGACCCTCAAACTATGCTCTTTATTTTGATATTGTGCAGTGAGGACACTACATTGTTTTTAGTTGGGGGTGACTTTTGCACATTGTATCTATTATGACTTTATGTATGACTCTTTGTATGATATTGTCTTTGTGCCCTTGCCGGGCTTCTTGGTTGTGTATGGATACTATGTGCCGTTGCCGGGTTTCTTGGTTGTGTATGGATACTATGTTCCCTTGCCGGGCTTATTTTGGATTGTGTCATTTGCTTTCGCTAAGCTTGGTGTGGTTAGTGTATTTTTATATTTCTTGTATCATTTATTTTCTTTATCAGTTGCCTCTATTTTAGTTTTAAGCTTTTATTGGTAGCTATTCTTTAATTTTTTATTTCCGTAATGATACTTCCTTGGATTTTCTTCATGCTACGGTTCTTTCCCAAGGAACATTTTTTTTAGTGAACCGGGTGACTTTTCCCTATGATAGATGGTGTGACAACTTTCTTAAGGGAATTAGTCTTGTTTTTCTAGGAGGAGACTTTTGGATTATTTGGTACTAAAGAAATTAGTCTCTTGTATGTGAAAGGTGAATAAAGAATACCCCTCCAAATTTTGGTCTTGAATTAAAACAAGTAAGTTGCATGGTGAAGAATAATTTTTAGTGATAAGAGTTTGGCTCTTTTAGTGACTCGTTTCCCACTAGTTGAGAAATGTTGCTCTAAACTCCTGTTAGAAAGTGAAATTGATCCGTCTTGATTAGTTCATGTGACATGTGCGTTAGTGTTTGTATAAATAAATCTTGTGTTCACTTCTATCATCTAGAACTTGCCTGGTTGGTCTTTCAATGCTAATGATAATTATGTTTGGTTGGAGAAATGACCTTAGGCATTCTTTGTGCTACTTGAAAACCCCTTTAGCTTTTCAAGCCACCATTGTATAGATATTATCACTAGTTACCCCATTTGAGC
The DNA here is from genome assembly GCA_005239495.1 of Nicotiana undulata. NCBI lineage: Eukaryota > Viridiplantae > Streptophyta > Magnoliopsida > Solanales > Solanaceae > Nicotiana > Nicotiana undulata. Next base: position 7,602 of record ML251534.1, on the reverse strand, counting down.
CTTGAACCTTTTCTTTGGTCACCTCATTACAAACCTTTCCCTTTTGCAAAATAAATCCCTCTTTTGAACCCGTCCCTCCTTGAATATTGAGAATGAGGCAAAAAGCCTAAGTTGAGGGTGTGGTGTCAAAGTGGAAATTGGTAAGTTGTACATAGAGTGTAGAATATATACCTCAAAATATTCACTTTAAATTATTCAAGCCCCAAAAGGAAAATACAAAAAAGAAAAAGATGTGGGAAAAAGTAGAAAAAGAAAAGAAAAAGAGATATATGTATGTATATAAATATGGGAGCCTTGAAGAGATTTAGTGAGGAATTTAAAGTTGTTCTAGGTTGGTAATTAGATGCAAATAAGGCTATGTGGTTTGAAAAGAAACAAAGTGCATCAAGAAAGAAAAATGTGAGTAGTGTTCAAGGAGGGTGTGAGACTTGTTTCCCAAATGTTTATCCTACCCTTCCCTAAACCTACATTACAAGCTTAAAATGTCCTTATGGGATCTCAAACCGAATATTCTTAAATAAGCGATGAATTAAAATAAGGGCAAGCTTATGGCATGATTTGTTGTAACACTTGAAATTCTTTGTGATAGTGAGTGTCTTTGTAAATTTGTTCCGTGTGTTGTTCTTGTAAATATGGTGATTTTGGGACTTTCGTTCTTGTGAGGGCACATGAATTAGGATTGATTGGGAAAATTGATATATTCAGAAATGAGTGAGTTGAGCATTTGTAGTGGACTAGCGTTGATGAGTCACTTCTTGAGGCTTATTCTTGTCGCTTGATTATTTTAAAACACCCTTGCACTTCTTGAAGTTGTTTTTAAATGGGGGAGTTAGTCGGGTAAGATGCATGCTTGAGCCTAATTATTAGTACCAACCAAATCCATAAGTATAATGCTTAGTTGGATAATGTGATTTGTAAATGATATCAATACAACTTGTGCTTGAAATGGTAGAACCTCATTGAGTTGTTGGTTTTGATTTGCTTGAGGACAAGCAAAAGCTTTAAGTTGGGGGTGTTGATGAGTGGTGATTTTACCACTCATTTTAGCCTCTTTTCATTTAATTTTGCATCCTTCAATGATAACATGAGGTCGTTTACAGTGTGTATTGCTCGAATTTCAGGGAAATGATGCCATGAAGTGATTGGTGTTGAATTGAAGTGGAGTTGAGCACTGATTGGTGAAAGATGTACAAAATCTCCAGTGATTCCGCTCATGCAGACTCTTGGCCGCTGGTGCGACCTCGCACCCGCGGAGTAAGGAATACACATGCGAAGAAAACTTAGTTGCGCAAAAGCCGCACCTTCGAAATGGTTCACGCACCTGCGGAACCGTAGGTGCGGATGTGGTCCGCATCCGCGGAATAAGAAGAACTCACCTGCAACGCACCTGCGATTGGATTTCCGCTTCTGCGGAACCGCACCTGCGAGGATTCTTCTGCAGGTGCGGCCAACGGGCATCAACACTGGACAGAAATGTAAAATCACATTTTCTCATTCCCAACTCACATATACTCGACCTAGCAGATATTTTCTGTATCTTTTGGCATTGTAAAACATTGTTTTGTGTCTTGAAGACAAGGAAGAACAAGTATTGAAGCTAGGGTTTGCACACACACTTGGGTTTTGAAGATTTGGATCTTGTGGTTAAGGTTTTTTACATATACCCATTTATGTTTGTTTATTCATTTACTTGATTTGTATTGAATATTTAAGTGTGTAGTATTTATTTCCAACACTTGAATCTTGTTTATGAAAAGATTCATATTTAAAGTGTGGATTAAATACCTTGTTGTGCTTATGTATTGAATGATTTTTAGTTATTTATGAAGTGAGTTATTGTTACTTTAATTATTCTTGTTCTTTAATGTTTCCAAAGGGATTAGCTAACCCTAGGACTCGCCCATTAACTCCGAATTAATTTTGGAAAAGATTAATTAACAAGAACTTGGGGCTTTAACCCTCATTTTATAGATTCTACCTAGGGAGAGGATTGAACTACTTGTAGCCATATTCGTGTGTGCTTAATCTCTTAATTGGGTTAGGAATAATTCAATTAGGAAGTCTTGTTAGTCTTTGAAAAAAGCTAATTAAGAATTATTATCCGTGGCTAATTAACATAAACTCACTCATATTTGTAAAATCATGAAATACATTGGATCGTTACTTGAGTGTAATTCCCGATGCATTCATACTTCTAGTCATTGATCATTTTGCTTGCTTTCTAGGTTAGTTTATATTTTTGCATTTAGTTATAATATTTTCACAACCAAAAATCTAAGTGTTTGGCACTGCGCGATAAGTGATAATTCTCTTACAATCCTAATCGCCTCCATATTGTTCTCTGTGGGATTCGACCCCAACCTTGTTGGGTTAGTATATTCGACAATCGACCGCTTACACTATTTTAAGGTGTAATTTGAGCGTATCAGTGTCTTGTGATGGGATCAAGGTAGATCCGAAGGTGGAGGCGGTGCAGAGTTGGCCTAGACCGTCATCAGCTATCGAGATCCGCAGGTTCCTTGGTTTGGTAGGGTACTATCGCCGTTTTGTAGAGCGATTTTCATCTATTGCATTACCTATGACCATACTGACCAAGAAGGGTGCTCCGTTCAGGTGGACTGAGGAGTGTGAGGAGAGCTTTCAGAAGCTCAAGTCAGCTTTGACTACAACTCCGGTGTTGGTTTTGCCTACGGTTCAGGTTCTTATACAATCTACTGTGGTGCCTCGAGAGTTGGCCTTGCAGCGGTATTGATGCAGGACGGTAGGGTGATTTCCTACGCGTACCGACAATTGAAGGTTCACAAGAAGAATTATCCAGTAAATGATCTTGAGCTAGCAGCCATTGTCCACGTCTTAAAGATTTGGCGTCATTATTTGTATGGAGTGCATTGTTAGATTTTCACTGATCACTGTAGTTTGCAGTATCTGCTTAAGCTGAAGGATCTGAATTTGCGTCAGAGGAGATGGTTGGAGCTTCTCAAGGATTATGACCTCACTATTCTATATCATCCGGGAAAGGCCAATGTAGTGGCCGATGCCCTGAGTCGTAGAGAAAAGAGTTTGGGGAGTCTAGCCTACCTTCCAGCAGCAGAGTGACCTTTAGCACGTGATGTTCAGGCTTTAGTGGGTCAGTTTGTGAGATTGTATTTATCATAGCCCCCACGAGTATTGGCTTGTGTAGCCTCCAGGCCTTCTCTTTATGATCATATTAGAGCACACCCGTATGATGACCCACACTTGCTCATTCTTCAGGACAGGGCCCGGCGGGGTGATATCAGGGATGTGGTTATTGGTGATGATGGGGTCATGAGGATGCAGGGCCGGATTTGCGTGCCCAATGTGAATGGGCTTCGAGAGTTGATTTTAGCAGAGGCTCACAGCTCGCGGTACTCCATCCATCCGGGTGCCGTGAAAATGTATTAGGATCTGAGATAACATTACTGGTGGAGGCGGATGAAGAGGGATATTGTTGAGTTTGTGGCTTGGTGTCTCAACTGTCAGCCGGTCAAGTATGAGCACCAGAGGCCAGGTGGATTACCTCAGAGGTTAGATATTCCGGAGTGGAAGTGGGATCAGATTACCATGGACTTTGTAGTTGGGCTTCGATGGACTTCGAGGAGGTTTGATGCTATATGGGTTATTGTGGACCGACTCACCAAGTCCACACACTTCATTCCTGTTGGTACTACATATTCATCGGAGCGGTTAGCTGAGATTTTTTAGGGAGATTATCCGATTGCATGGGGTTCCAGTTTCTATCATTTCCGACAAAGGCACTCAGTTCACATCTCAGCTTGGAGGGCTGTGCAGAGAGAGCTGGGTACTCAGGTTGAGTTGAGCACAACGTTTCATCTCCATACCGACGGGCAGTTAGAGCGTACTATTCAGATTTTGGAGGACATGTTGCGTACCTGTGTCATTGATTTTGGGGGTTCATGGGACTAGTTTATGCCACTCACGGAGTTTGCATATAATAATAGTTATCAATCGAGGATCCAGATGGCTCCGTATGGGGCTTTATATGGGAGGAGGTGTAGATCTCCGGTCGGTTGGTTTGAGCCGGGCGAGGCTAGGATATTGGGCACAAACTTGGTTCAGGATGCGTTGGATAAGGTGAAGTTGATTCAGGAGCGGCTTCGCACGGTGCAGTCTAGGCAGAAGAGATATGCGGACCGCCAGGTCCGGGATGTGTCTTTCATGGAGGAAGAGAAGGTATTGCTGAAGGTGTCACCCATGAAGGGTGTTATGAGGTTGGGGAAGAGGGGCAAGCTGAGTCCCCGGTTCATTGGGCCTTTTGAGGTGCTTCAGAGGATTGGAGAGGTGGCTTATATACTTGATTTACCACCCATCTTATCGAGTGTTCATCCGGTGTTCCTTGTTTTGATGCTCCGGAAGTATATTGGTGACCCGTCTCACGTTTTACACTTCAACACAGTTCAGCTTCAGGGTGATATGTCCTATGAGGTAGAGCCGGTGGCTATTTTGGGTCATCATGTAAGGAGGTTGAGATCTAAGGATATAACTTCAATGAAGGTTCAGTGGAGAGGGCAGCCGGTGGAGGAGGCCACTTGGGAGACCGAGCAGAAGATGCATAGCATATATCCTCACTTGTTTGAGACTCCAGGTATGTTTCTAGACCCGTTCGAGAACGAACATTTGTTTAGGAGGGAAAAAATGTAACGACCCGACCGATCGTTCTGTGGAATTAGCCCCGTTATTCCTATTTCTGCCTTGTCATGCATTTCTTAGTCTGTTTATGATGTGTTGGGGTCGGTTGGTTCGGGTTCCCGTGGTGAGAATTGAGACACTTAGTCTCTTAAATTGGCTTAATAGTTGAAAAAGTCAACTGGGAGTTGACTTATTGATAAACGACCTTGAAATGTGGATTTTATGGCTCAAATAGCTTCGTTAGGTGATTTGGGACATAGGAGTGTTCAGAATGTGGTTTTGATGTCTGGAGTAGAATTAGGCTTGAATTGGCGAAAATGAGTTTTTGGCGATTTTTGGTCGACAGTGAAAAATAGGCTATCGGGGTCGTAATGAAATTCCGGAAGTTTGAGCAAGTTCGTAATATCATTTCGGATGTGTCTGCTAATTTTCAGGTCATTCGGATGTGTTTTGGTAAGTTTCAGCATCGTTGGTGATTTTCGGAAGTTTTAGGAATCTTAGGCTTGAATCATGGGTTGAATTGGAGTTTCGATATTTTTTTGGGAGCTCCGAGGGTTCGACTAAGTACGGAAGATCATTTATGACTTGTTTTTGTTTTTGGTTGGGGTTCCGGGGGCTCAGGTTGATTTTGGGTGGTCGTTAGAAGGTTTGGAGTCAAGAAATTGCAGCTGAAGTTGCTGGTGTGAGAGTTTCTGGTTTTTCCGCACCTGCAGAAGGGGAGCCGCAGGTGCGTACATGGAGCCGCAAATGCAGACTTTTGTCTGGCTGGAGGAGTTCCGCAGGTGCGAGGTCGCAGGTGCGTACATGGAGCCGCAAATGCGTACTTTTGTCTGGCTGGAGGAGTTCCGCTGGTGCGAGGTTTTTACCGCACCTGCAAAGCCACATGTGATGACCCAAAAGGTCATCTTATGTAATTTAAGCTATATCTGTGTTCCGAGGCTCCGAGAACCTCCGTTAGTCTCACCTCGATATGCGTGCGCAGCCCGGCACGTAGCCGGGAAGCTATCATGTGAAAATTTGATAAAAATGAGTTTTGATAATTAATAAATGAATATAGTTGACTTTGGTCAACATTTCTGGTAAACGGATCTGGACCCGTGATGTGACGGTCCCGGAGGGTCCGTAGGAAAATATGAGACTTGGGTGTATGCCCGGAATTGAATTCCGAGGTCCAAAGCCCGAGAAAAGAATTTTTAAAGAAAATTGTTTTCTGAAAATAATAAGGGATTTTGAAAATGAATTATTATGTGAAAACCGTGTTACGAAGCCCGTATTATGGTTTCGAAGCCCGGAACATGTTTATTATATGTTATGTGACTTATCTGTGAAATTTGGTGTGAAAGGGACTTGAAATAACGTGATTCGGATTAAAAATGGGAAATTTAGAAGTTTGTAAAGTTTGAGAAATTTCTAAGAGTTTTGAGGTTTAATTCCGTGTTTTTGATGATATTTTGGTGGTTTAAATGCTTGAACAAGTCCGTAGGATGTATTGGGAGACGTGTGTGTTTTTGGTTTTGAGACCCGAGGGCTCGGGTGAGTTTCGGGTAGCTAACGGGGTGTAAAAAGATAGGTAAAATCTGGTGTTTCTCCTGTTTCTGGTGTCAGGCCTTTCCTTCAGTGCGATCGCATATGCATATCCGCGATCGCACAACATTAGGTTGGTAGGGGAAAAGTTTATTGCCCGCGATCGCATAGCTTCGTGCCTGGGGGTAGTCGGTTGCACTATGCGATCGCATAGTGTATTAGGTGGGTAAGGGCAGCTGGAGGAAAATACCCTGTGCGATCGCTAATTCCTTTGTGCGATCGCATAAGGGGGAGGTCGTATACCTGTGCGATCACATTAACCCTTCCGCGATCGCAGTGCACCCAGCCTTGGTCTCTATGCGATCGCATTCCTGCCTCCGCGATCGCATAGGCTAATTTTGCCCAGTTATTTTATTAAGTCCCAAAACAGACCCATTACGGGATTTCACCCTTTTCTCACTTCCTCCTTCTTCCCCAAACCCCCATAGACGAAATTCAAGCTTTCCTTCCTCCACAGCTCCATAGGTATGTATATTTAACTCCATTTTCTTCCACTTTCCATCATTAATCACTAGAATCTAGGCCTAAAAACATGTAATCAAAGTGGGATATTGGGTTTTTGGGTAGTGTTAGGTTTTTGGGAAAATTGGGTGATTCAACCTCAATTTGGGGTCGAATCTTAAAACTAATCATATATTTGAACTCGTGGGATTATGGGTGAACGGGCTTTGGTCCGAACCTCGAGTGTAGACCACGTGGGCCCGGGGTCGAATTTTGGGAATTTTGAAAGAAAGGTAGGAATTTTGCATTTAGGCTATGGGATGGTGTTATTGAGTTATTATTGATACACTTAAATTAATTATGCTCAGATATTGTGGTTCCGGAGTTGAATTCAAAAGGAAAAGCGGTCTTAGAGGGTTGATTGCTATACTTTGGACCGAGGTAAGTGTCTTGCCTAACTTTGGTGAGGGAA